>OZ010714.1:21278000-21418000 GCA_963932345.1 Ophion ventricosus
CTACGAATGGAAAAACACAAGTTACTGAGTGCATCTTAAATAATAAAATTATCGATTATGACAGAAAACCCGAGCCGCTACAGAATGTATCGTTATATTTCACGTTTTCCTGGCTAACGAAATATTTTTTTATTTTTGAGCGGCTATCGACTTTCTTTTAGGCCTGATGAAACCAATTATAAATCGCGGTCCAACACACAAAATTTCGGAATTTACGAGCTACAAACCTCCGAGAAAACGCATGTGGCTCACAATGCCCCGTAACACATTGTGCCCCACTCTCCCCTACACTTTCAACATGAAATAATATTGTATTTGTTTTCATGATCGGTATTTTTCACTTTTGTTCATTATTAAATAACTAAATACTTACTATTGGCTTTAATTAACTGCTACGATACGTTGTGTATTCAAATATTGGGTGAAGTAAAAAGTTCTGAGCGTTTTCCGCTAGATGTCTTTAGTCAGCCATATCTCACGATGTATACATCGCATCGGGTCATACTATACGGCCATTTAAAAGTGACATTACGCTTCAAAAAAAGCTCTTTGACAGTTTTGTGTTTGGTGAAGCCAGTTGTGCGTTACAGCGTTCCAAAATGGAGGTAAAAAAAGAGAAAATTCGATACATTCTTCAGTAGCACTACGACCAAGGTGAAAAGGCGGAGCAGGCGGCCAAAAAAATTTGTGCTGTTCATGGACCCAATACAGTATCGAATGCAACAGCAAAGCGGTGGTTTCGACGATTCCGTTCTGGTAATATGGACGTCGCAGATGAGCCACGCTCTGGTAGGCCAATCGTCGAAGATGTCGATAAAATCATGGAAATCGTCGAGTCGGACTGGCATGTGAGCACTCATTCCATTGCCCAGGAACTGAAGATTAGCCAGAAAACCGTTTGGAACCATTTGCATAAGGCTGGTCTCAAGAAGAAGCTCGATGTATGGGTGCCACACGAATTGACGCAAAAAAACCTTTTGGACCGAATTGATGCCTGCGATTCTTTGCTGCAACGTACCGAAATCGACCCTTTTTTGAAGCGGATGGTGACTGGCGATGAAAAATGGTTCACATACGAGAACAACAGCCGAAAAAGATCGTGGTCCAATCGCGGTGAACCGGCCCAAACGATCGCCAAGCCCGGATTAACGGCCAAGAAGGTTTTGCTGTGTGTTTGGTGGGACTGGAAGGGAATCATCCACTATGAGCTGCTCCCATCGGGCCAAATACTCAATTCGGACCTCTACTATCAACAACTGACCAGATTGAAGCAGGTGATCGACCAGAAGCGGCCACAATTGGCCAATAGGAAGGGTGTTGTGTTCCATCAAGACAACGCCAGGCTGCACACATCTTGAACGACGCGCCAGAAGGTCCGACAGCTTGGATGGGAAGTTCAATCGCACCCGCCGTATAGTCCAGACCTGGCACCAAGCGATCATCACCTTTTCAAGCATTTGCAAAATTTTCTTGATGGTACAAAACTGGCCTCAAGAGAGACTTGTGGAAATGAGCTGGTCAAGTTTTTACCAACAGGGACGAGGACGTCTTCAATCGCGGAATTATGAAATTGCCTTTAAAATGGACAAAAGTTATCGAACAAAACGGCGCATATTTGATCTAAATCGGATAATCCTAACTATGTTAATTTTATCGTTGAAATAAAGCGAAAAAACGCTCAGAACTTTTTACTTCATCTAATATTTTCTTTTCATTAATAAATATCACTACTCATAGCCCTAACAGAGTATTTGATTGAAAACGACATGATGTCCATTATTTTCATCCTTGGTCTCTTATTTTATCTTATAAAATCCTCTAAAACACAAAACGGAAGCTGGCAACCCTAGTCAAGACAGAAGTGCGTGAAGAAATCACTTTTCGAATTATGCCAATGAGCTCTTTTATCACGGTGCAAAAGTAAGAAAAAAACGTACGCGCGTATCATAAATCCATTTTGTCGAAACGTGTGCATTATATGGAAAGAAAAATTAACGCCCGCGATAATCACATGACGAGACGCATGGCGCGAGAACGCAATAGGATCGGAATTATTTCTCGTGCGCGGATACCGCGCAGTTGGTCACGCGGAAGATTCGTATCACGTATTGTGCACGGAAAAGATAGAAAATATATATGCTGATGAGCTAGATGCAGCAGAGCGAACGTATTCCCGGCAATGGAATTAGTTCACATGCCCCGGTACTACCGGATCGACTCTGCAAACCCGAGAAATGGAGAGAGGGAAAGCGAAAAAGTGCGTCATCGAGAGGCGCGGGGGCGGTGGTGGTAGAGATGCGGAGGTAGCGAGAAAGTGAATTGAGAGCGTATGTGAGAACACGTTTTCACAGAGCATGAAGCAGTTAGAAGCATTAGGATAGGACAAACCGACCAGTGAATGGACGAATAACGACACTATAGGATTCAGATAAACTGTAAAATGAAAATATTATTTAAACAAACTTTGTAATTGCTATAAGTAACAAGAGATATGCTGATAGTTGGAAAAAGTATTCAAAGTAATTACAACGAATAATATTGGAGGAATTGATGAATAAGTAACGTAATGACTAAATCGCCAGCGAATGAATGGAATTACCAGTAAATGAGCACTCGACAAGCATTCAATGGACGTGTAGTGTAGACGATACGCTGCAAAGGATAACGATTCATTATTTATTTCGATCGAATGCTAAATTTAGAGATCACTGTGTTGCACAAAAAAGGTGTAGTTCCGAAAAGCTGAAACCGAATTTCGATCTGAAATTTGGCATACCCCTTCATTTTATTACCAGGTTTTTATTAACTCGCTTTCTTGTCTGTCTGTCTGTCCGGTGAAAATGTTGCTATCGGTTTTAAATTAACTTTCGGATGAGCAAGAGACTTGAAGTTTTAAACATAGCTCGGAACTGGATGACAAACAAACAAACAGACGAACAAGATAAATATAAACAATATATATATAGTAATATAAACAATATAATATACAAATAGATATTGTATATATTTAAATAATATATACAATATTTAACAGTTTGCAACAGGATTCAGATTGAAGAATTAAGTGTGTAAGAGAGAGAGAGAGAGAGAGAGAGAGAGAAAGAGGAAACAAATTGTGAAAAAAAAAATAACGAAATAAAATATAGTTTAATGAAAGAGAACTAATAAAAAGTAAGATTATAATAAAAAATTAATTTTTAAAAAATATACCACGTTTTGAAAACTGACTAAAACAGTATAAAATAATTTCTCCTAGCCCCATAAAGATTTATAACCCCATACAGATTTTCCTGAAAATTTATGGTTGTGAATTTTTTATAGCTGTGAACATACTTGTAAGATTTAAAACGAAAAACGTGGGGCGCATGCAATAGATAATTAACGCATGATTAGTTAACTTGAGTCACGAACTATTTTATTGCATTGCAAATAATATGAACTGTTGTGTGAGTTTTGTCAAAGACAGGTACTCCCTACACTCATTATTATCTATTGCATGCGTACGACATTTTTCATTTTAAATCTTACAAGTATTTCCATAGCTACACGGAGAGAAGTAAATGTTAAAAATTACCGTGCAGTAACGGTAACCAGATGACAATCCTGAACATTCGCTTATTATTACTGAGTAAAACACAGATTTTCACGAAAATAAAATAAAATTTCTTCTTCAGATAGAAAATTTTACCAGATTTTCTAGTAAATTTTAATGTGTAACAAAATACGCAAAACTTAAATTTAAAAAATATATAATATCAGCGAAATTTTACTGTGCATTTTATTATTTTATGCCTTTCAAAAATGTCTATAAAAAAGTATCGTCTTTATAACAGTTATTTTAAGATTTATTATAAAACTTAATGAGTGTTATAGGAAAATGTATTGTGCTCTCGGTAAAAATTATCGTGCGCGCTACCCTTCTTGTATAGTAAAATTTTAGCTACGTATTTGAAATTTTCTGTAACGTGAGTTAAAAAAACTTGTCGCATACGAATTATTATGCTTTTCTCACTTGTCACCACATTGAAATATATCACGGTAATTTTTACCGTGAAATGCACGACAAAAATTACTTTTTAATTCTCTCCGTGCATTAAAAATTCGCAATCACAAATTTTCAAAACAATCTGTATGGGGTTAGTAATCTGTATGGGGTTATAAATCTGTATGAGGCTAGGAGAAATTATTTTATACTTTTTAGTCCGTTTTTTTAAACGTGGTATAACACTTTCCTGAAAAGGATTTTTGGTGAATCGCCATAATCTTCGGGATATCGATATTTGGAAGTTATTTTGTTTATCGCGCTCCTACTACAGTGAAAATCGCTTATAACGACAATGCTTACAAGGACGAATCGGTTATAACGTCGGTAATGCATGATTCCTTCTATGTGAATGTTATAATCAGTCCATATATCACTTATACCGACTATCAGCTATAACTTCGGTACTGCAGCGTCCGGTCCCTTCAATGTCGTTATAACTGGTTTTTACTGTATGTCTATAGCTGACGGGCTCACGATCAGCTCTGGCTATACCTATATATGTTATCGTTCTCTCCGCTTTATATGGATATTCGTAAAGTTTGGGCGGTAGAAGTGTTCCACGCACCCCACCATTGCACACGCACATCTGAGGTATCCTGCGCCCACACCAGTGTTCTACGCACCCCACCATTCCCCCAAAACGGAGAGCGCGATGACACATATAGATATAGCCAGAACTGAGCTCATCAGCTATATATATAGTAGGAGCGCGGTAAAAAAAATAGCTTTCTAAAATCGATATCTCATAAACTATGGCGCTTCGCCAAAAATCCTTTGAGCGGATCTCTTAAAATATTAAAAGGAAAGTGTATGCCAAATTTTAGATCGAAATTTCGTTTCCGCTTTTCGGTACTTCATCCCACAAAAATTATAATATTTTTCGGGGACGTCTATTAATTACGTGAGCTCGAAATAAGGAGTGGGGCAGAATCTTGCCAAATCTCATTTAGGGAAGGGGGGAGGGGGTGAATGAAAATCTCACGTTAACTTTATCATTCAGAAAATATAGTATTATAACATTTTGTAAGGTACAGGGTGCAAATATGGACACCTTAAGGCTTAAATAATTCTAGAAGAAAATTTATTTCAAGGAAACAAGAATAATAACACTATTATAATTGCTTTATTATATTTGGTAACAATCACACTTATTAAGGATATACAGGGTGGACCATTTAACGTGACCACCTCAAATATCGCCGTTGCCTTTAGAGTGACGAAAAAAATGTCAGGAGGTAATTTGATTGATTTCAAAGGGCTGATACAGTAGTGAAAAATTCATTTTTGCCAAGGTCATCGTTTTTGCGTTCTCAAGGTCATCAATGGTTTTTTAAATAGGAACATGTTTTTTTTAAATTAAGACGATGTAGTTGATATTCAGACGAATCCAACGACCTATGATATCATGACCTTGAAATGATTTTTCACCAAAATACACGTGTAAAAACGGGAAATCGTGATGATATGGACAATAAGAATATCCGAATAATGTATTTGAATTTTTTGTGCAGAAAATTGATTGTAACAAATGTTCGAAGTGATTGCCATTAACCTCGACACTTTTTTGAAGACGTCGGATGAATGATTCTCTTGACCTCCGAATAGTTTCTGGTGTGATAGCGGCGCAGGTTATCCAACGGATACAATAATGTCAATAGTCGGAGATGTTTCTGATGTTTGTAAATACTGGCATTGTAACGTAGTAGAGTGAAGAATGTTTACCATCTACCAATATTAGAATCAGTGGACAAGTGTATCCATCCAAAGTAACTTGTAATAACCGTATCCAAAATGGTATTGTACAGTCAAGCAGAGAAAGTGGACCTGCGTAAAAAGTTCTGAGCGTTTTCCGCTAGATGTCTTTAGTGAGCCATATCTCACGATGTATACATCGCATCGGGTCATACTGTACGGCGATTTAAAGGTGACATTATGCTTCAAAAAAAGTTCTTTGACAGTTTTGTGTTTGGTGAAGCCAGTGGCGTGTTACAGCGTTCCAAAATGAAGGTAAAAAAAAGAGAAAATTCGATACATTCTTCAGTACCACTACGACCAAGGTGAAACGGCGGAGCAGGTGGCCAAAAAAATTTGTGCTGTTTATGGATCCAATACAGTATCGAATGCAACACCAAAGCGGTGGTACCAACGATTCCGTTCTGGTAATATGGACGTCGAAGATGAGGCACGCTCTGCTAGGCCAATCGTCGAAAATGTTGATAAAATCATGGAAATCGTCGAATCGGACCGGCATGTGAGCACTTATTCCATTGCCCAGGAACTGAAGATTAGTCAGAAAACCGTTTGGAACCATTTGCATAAGGCTGGTCTCAAGAAGAAGCTCGATGTGTGGGTGCCACACGCATTGACGCAAAAGAGACTTTTGGACCGAATTGATACCTGTGATTCTTTGCTGAAACGTAACGAAATCGACCCATTTTTGAAGCGGATGGTGACTGGCGATGAAAAATGGGTCAGATACGAGAACAACAGCCGAAAAAGATCGTGGTCCAATCGCGGTGAGCCGGCCCAAACGATCGCCAAGCCCGGATTAACGGCCAAGAAGGTTTTGATGTGTGTTTGGTGGGATTGGAAGGGAATCATCCACTATGAGCTCCTTCCATCGGGCCAAACACTCAATTCGGACCTCTACTGTCAACAACCGACCATATTGAAGCAGGCGATCGACCAGAAGCGGCCAGAATTGGCCAATAGGAAGGATGTTGTGTTCCATCAAGGCAACGCCAGGCCGCACATACCTTTAACGACACGCCAGAAGCTCCTAGAGCTTCGATGGAAGGTTTTATCGCACCCGCCGTATAGTCCAGACCTGGCACCAAGCGATTATCACCGTTTCAAGCATTTGCAAAATTTTCTTGATGGTACAAAACCGGCCTCAAGAGAAGCTTGTGAAAATGAGCTGGTCAAGTTTTTTACCAATAGGGACGAGGACTTCTTCAATCGCGGAATTATGAAATTACCTTCAAAATGGACCAAAGTTATCGAACAAAACGGCGCATATTTGATCTAAATCGGATAATCCTAACTATGTTAATTTCATCGTCCAAATAAAGCGAAAAAACGCTCCGAACTTTTTTACTTCATCTAATGTAATCGAAAAAACTTTAGTGTCTCATCATAACTCAAAAATTATAGGAGCGGGTTCGGCCGTTGACCTTCCAGAAATAAAGGCGTCATCGGAAAAATGCTGTACAGTCTCCATTTTGACATGTATCGCGGTGAAAAAATAATTTTGTATAGTCAAAAACGTGTAAAATAAAACCCCTATTTTGTAATTCCGATTTATTTTATGGTTTCGCTGAAAAAAAATCACAAAATATGCCTTTTTTTGGCCTCTAGAGTGGCCTAAGGCCTTAAACTAAGAAATTGGTTTTAACGATATCTGAGATTTTTTTTTTGCTAAATTATAGTGTTTCGAGTTTTCATCGACAATTCATATTCATTACTCAGTTAAAATATATATCAGCTTTGGTCCATTCACTGATGGGTGTACCCTATGAGGCTTCGCAGTAAAATTTACTCTGGCAAATCGAGTTCTCAAACTGAATCGTAATTTTGCTGGCAACTGCTACGGGTGGGGTGGTTAAACTCAATTATGTGTTTGTTGCTTGCTGCTGTGTGTACACGCCGGGCAGGGGCAGAGGAAGTGGGCGAGAGCAGTGCAAACTCTTGCATCGAGCGCAACGCAGCGTTCCGTAATCTCTTTCCCCGAACTCTCCGGCTTCGTGAACCGCGACAGCCGACTAGTAATCGCGTACACGTTCGTATATACGAATCTATATGTTTGCATACACCCGACCAAAATGAATTAAGCAACAGTTCGAAACTCCCGATGTGTCCTTTTGTTGAGTTGTTCCTTCCGGCCTTAGCACATGAGTGCGATCGAGAGGGATGATGCTCGGATAGATGAGGGAGAGATAAATCGCGCGTGTTGCAACCCCAAAATCATTATATTATTATGCGACTAACGATTGGGCTTTGATTGCGCGCCGGAACATCGTTTGCCGGAAACTGAATGCTCGTTTCAGTGTAAATGGCGTAGTGTCAATATTTAACGAATGTACATAATGATCTGTACGCCCGTGCGGAAAATTAACAGGGAATCCCTAATACAATTCGGGGCCGTCAAGGGATCATTTGTGGATTCCATAGTAGGGTTTTCCGTAAAAGAGCCGGACCGGGCCCCTATTAGAGTATGGTAGGGTAGTTAGCCCGAGCGGAAAATTGACAGGGAATCCCTAATACAATTCGGGGCCTTCGAGGGATCATTTGTGGATTCCGTAGTAGAGTTTTCCGTAAAAGAGCCGGACGGGCCCCTATTAGAGAATGGTAGGATAGTTAGGTTGACTAAAACTATGGTCTAACTACGGAGACCAAGTAAGAGCCTTTCAAGGGGTGTAGTTGTAGTTTCCCTAGTAGCGATTTCCCAAATACTACGAGACTTTGCTATTATAGGGGTAAATCAGTATAAATTGCTTCACTAAAGAATTTATGGCATAATAATTATCGAAATCGATTAAATATAATAGTTAAACTATGCGCTTAGTAGACGAGCTGTGATGCCTTGAACATACACGCATGCAGTGGGTTCATTGGAACAACGTGAGATCAAACGTGTCAAAACATGCGACAAAATTCTAAGCTTCAAATGTACTGGAATAACACATTTCTTATTCACAGTGCACACACACACACGCACGTACGCATATGGCTGCATTAATTTGTTATGAGGCACCGTTGAGGCAATTTGAAAGGCCATGGTTATTTTGCCTTCAATGGCCCTCGGTAGCAAAATGTGACCGGCCACTGATGGCCCATGTGAGGCTTCCAGACTAGGACGTTAATAAAGTTAGGGAAGATTAAGATGGGCCCTATCAAAGCCCGAATTCAATTTCCGCTCGGGATCGGATGCTTATGGTCTTGAAATTTGTATCGTTGGAACGCAACGAAAATTATTTTTTTTTGTAGAACATTTAGGCTACGAAAGTCACCGAAAAATTTTGGAGAATCCTTTCTAAAATTTGTTGGGAAAAACTGCGGAAAAAGATTTTAGATTATAATAAAGGTGAAGAAATTAAAAAATTAAGTTGTTACGGGATGAATATTAAAAAATCACCAAAATTCTTGAAAATTTGAGGAATGATAGTTCTTGATAGAATAATAATATATGAATTATTTTAAAATTTTTCACTAAATAATTTAGTAGTTATAAACATATGACTTTAACTCGGTCGCTTATGGGAAAACAGCTTCTGCAGACACGTTAATGGTTATAAAACGATTGGAACTAAATCGCCATAAATTCTGAAAATATGATATTAAGATTTAGGATCAAGCGATTGATTATGCTAAGTTTCAAATAAATCGACGGAGTAATTGTCGAGAAATTAATTAATGTAATGAGGAGTATCGCCTTTTTTAACGATGAATTAATAGCAATCATTGGAAAATTCAATACATATTGAGTTTGTTTGGGTAATCTTCTATATACAGTAGGTAAAAAAAGTATTTGTACACCGCGGGTATTTCAAATTATCCTGCGAAAAAAAATAAAATTCTTTAGAATTTTTATTTTTCGAAGAAAAATAAAATGTTCGACAAAAATTTTCGAAAAAAAATAAAGTGCTAAAGCAATTTTTTTTTTTTTCGTGGGACAATGTAAAAACACGCGGTGTACAAATACTTTTCTGCCCACTGTATATAAAAGCGAGATACCACTGACTGACTGACTGACTGATTAATCACGAAATCTTAGAAACTATAAAGCTTACAAACTTGAAATTTGGCAGGTAAATTCTTCATAGGATGTAGACATCCGTTAAGAAGGATTTTTACGAAAGGGGCAAATTAAGGGGGGTGAAATGGGGGGTGAAAGTTTGTATGAAAGTCCTATGTTTTCGAACCTAGAGACACGAAAATCTGGATTTAGGTTAATTATTTCATTGCAATCTTCTATATTATATTATGTGTATGTATATATATATATATATATACATGGGTAAAAAAAAGTATTTGTACACCGCGTGTTTTTTTAAATTAACCTGCGAAAAAAAAATAAAATACATTAGATTTTTTTTTCGAAGAAGAATAAAAAGATCAACAAAAATTTTTGAAAAAAAATAAAGGGCTAAAGCATTTTATTTATTTTTTCGTAGGACAATTTGAAAAATACGCGGTGTACAAATACTTTTTTTCACCTACTGTATATTTATATACATAATCTATACAGGGTGGATTATTTAACGTGACCACCCCAAATATCTCCGTTGCCTTTAGAGTGACGAAAAAAATGTCAAGAGGTAATTTGATTGATTTCGAAGGGCTGATACAGAGGTCAAAAATTCATTTTTGTCAAGGTCATAGTTTTTGCTTTCTCAAGATCATCAATGGTTTTTCAAATGGGAACATGTTTTTTTTTATTATTAAGACGTTGTAGCTGATATTCAGACGAATCCAACGACCTATGATATCGTAACCTTGAAATTATTTTTCACCAAAATACACGTGTAAAAACGGGAAATCGTGATGGTATTGACAATAAGAATATCCGAATAATGTAATTGAATTTTTTGTGCAGAAAATTTATTGTAACAAATGTTCGAAGTGATGACCATTAACCTCGACACATTTTTGAAGACGTCGGATGAATGATTCTCTTGACCTTCAAATAGTTATAGTGTGATGGCGGCGCAGGCTATCCAACGGATACAATAATGTCAATAGTCGGAGATGTTTCTGATGTTTGTAAATACTGGCATTGTAACGTACTAAAACTGTAGTAGAGTGAAGAATGTTTACCATCTACCAATATTAGAATCAGAAGACAAGTTTTTCCATCCAAAGCAACATGTAATAACCGTATCGAAAATGGTATTATACAGTCAAGTAGAGAAAGTGGACCTGCGCCGCTATCACACCAGAAACGATTCGAAGGTCAAGAGCATTATTCATCCGACGTCTTCAAAAATGTGTCGAGGTTAATGGCCGCCACTTTGAACATTTGTTACAATACATTTTCTGCACAAAAAATTTAATTACCTTATTCGGATATTCTTATTGTCAATACCATCACGATTTCCCGTTTTTACACGTTTATTTTGGTGAAAAATGATTTCAAGATCATGATATCATAGGTCGTTGGATTCGTCTGAATATCAGCTACAACGTCTAAATAAAAAAAAACATGTTCCCATTTGAAAAACCATTGATGACCTTGAGAACGCAAAAACTATGACCTTGACAAAAATAAATTTTTCACCACTGTACCAGCCCTTCGAAATCAATCAAATTACCTCCTGACATTTTTTTCCATCACTTTAAAGGCAACGGAGATATTTGGGGTGGTCAAGTTGAATGGTCCACTCTGTATATCCTTTGTAATAAACATTTTTTTCAAACCCGTGAAATGTCGATATTTCCAAACTGGTCTGAAAATATGGAGAGGCACGTGTCCATATTAACAGCATGAAATAAAAATAATCAAATGTTCTTATTAATCCTCTTATTATATTCTTAAGCATTAATTAATTTATTGCTTTATTATCTTCTGCATTCATTTTAATCAAATATTTTTCTGTTCATCATAATATATTCTTTGGAGTCAAATTGCGAGTACGGAAGGTGGTGTACCCTACCCTACCTATACCCTACTACCCTCTTCACATGTCGGAATCAATACCTTTTTTGGAACGCGCACTATGCTACTATTTTTTTTCCATAAGTAGCATATCTAAGGAATATCTCGTCTAAATTTTAAGTAAAGTGATTTTGGCAGCCAAATATTGGCTATGATTATATTTACATTATATTTACAGTTTGAGATAGTAAGAGAGTGCGAGAGTCGGAGAGTGAGTGAGTGAATGAGCGAGAGAGAGAGGGCGGGTGGAGGGGTGGATGGATGGACGAGAATGTGAAAACGTGAAATTGTGAAAATGTCAAAATATGAAAATGCGAAAATGTGAAAACGCGAAAAAGTGAGAAATGTGAAAATGTGAACATGTGAAGATGTGAAAAATGTGAAAACGCGAAAATGTGATGGATAGATGGAGAGTGACAGAGTGAGCATGTGATAATATGAGAGAGAGAGCAACTCAAATTATTTGCATGTACCTTTTTTTTCATCACCCGAAAAGTCTGATAATATTTTCAATGCCATGAAACAGCTGCACTTTGTGTAATATCTATAGATTTTTTCTAATACGAACGGAATACTGAGCTAATATGTAAACCAGCTTTTTTTTAACTGTTGCTAACCACGGGCAAGTTGATGTGATCTCTACATTGAAAGAAGTAGTAGTTTTTAAGTGCATAGATATTTATTAATCAGTCTTTATTGTGATTGTTATAGTCATTCGTATTTTAAGTCTAAAGTAACGACTAGACGAACTAGGACATATAGGGCTACAAAAAATTAGTTTTTCTCCAATAAACTATAATAAATTAACGCGTTTGATATCGCAAAGTCAACAACAAAAAAATCATTAAAGCTATTTTTAAAAAATCATAATTTCTCCAATAATTGAAAACAAAATAATAATGATGAATGGATAAACAAACCGATAATCAAGTTAAACAAATGAAAACTGAAAATAAAAATTATGCAAATACAAATTATGAAAATAATTATGAAAATTTTATTTTCATAATTATGAATGATTATGAAAATTATGAAAATTTTACGGTCTCCATTGTGATGTGGTATAAACACCAAAGAAACGAAAAAGATAGCAAATTATAGGTTAGTTTTCGTCCTTGAAGAGTCTCACCGTCAGAGATTATCACAAATTTCGGTACAATTATAAGTTTTATATTTTTATATCACGACAATCATATTTTTCAAAAATAGGATATTGCTTTACGAAAAAAAAACATTTTATCACGTTATATCTAAAGCTAAAGTTTACGATTGAATTTCAGAAAACAAATTGAAACACAGTATTGGCTATTGATAATCCCGATTCAGAAAACACTCACCGTGAATATTGAGCTGTCAATTCGTTTCTATATTTGTAATTACCAATCACACAAATGCTTTTTTTCACTTGGTCGTTTAAAACAACACGAGGAGATCTTCCTTTTTTCAACACTAAAAACCCTGAACAATATGGCTGCATGAACGTAGATGTACACACATGTATAGTAGCGAGATTCTGTAACTCGGTGGCGAGCATTTTCGTCATAGCTAACGACAGCCAATAAGAGGCTCCCTTTCTTCTGTGTTCGTGCATGCGATTGGCCGTCGGTCCAATGTTTGCCTTTTCCCAACGCTGACTCTGGCGTTGAGCCAGCATTGGTTCTGTTCTGTACCATCGACATGCTGACGCTTGGGCCAGTCTAGGATGCCCACACTTGGTATCCAGTACTGGGCCAAGTCTCAGCCGCTTGTCCACTAATGGTTGAGCCAGCGCTGGCTCTGGCGTTGAGCCAGCGTTGGGCCTGTTCTGTACCATCGAAATGCTTACGCTTGGGCCAGTCTAGAATAACGACGCTTGGTATCCAGTACTGGGCCAAGTCTCGGCCGATTGTCCACAAGCGGTTGAGGCAGCGCTGGCTCTGGCGTTGGCGCAGGCGTTGAGCCAGCGTTTGGTCTGTTCTGTACCATCGACATGCTGACGCTTGGGTCAGCCTAGAATGCCGACGCTTGGTATCCAGCACTGGGCCAAGTCTCAGCCGATTGTCCATTAATGGTTGAGCCAGCGTTGGGCCAGCGTTGGGTCTATTCTGTACCATCGACATGCTGACGCTTGGGCCAGTCTAGAATGCCGACGCTTGGTATCCAGTACTGGGCCAAGTCTCAGCCGATTGTCCACTAACGGTTGAGCCAGCGCTGGCTCTCGCCTTGAGCCAGCGTTGGGTCTGTTCTGTACCATCGACATGCTGACGCTTGGGCCAGTCTAGAATGCCGACGCTTAGTATCCAGTACTGGGCCAAGTCTCAGCCGATTGTCCACAAGCGGTTGAGCCATCGCTGGCTCTGGCGTTGGCTCTGGCGTTGCGCCAGCGTTGGGCCTGTTCTGTACCATCGACATGCTGACACTTGGGCCAGTCTAGAATACCGACACTTGGTATCCAGCACTGGGCCAAGTCTCAGCCGATTGTCCATTAACCGTTAAGCCAGCGCTGGCTCTGGTGTTGAGCCAGCGTTGGGCCTGTTCTGTACCATCGATATGCTGACGCTTGGGCCAGTCTAGAATGCCGACGCTTGGCATCCAGTACTGGGCCAAGTCTCAGCCGATTGTCCACTAACGGCTGAGCATTGGCATTTCTACGTGGGTACTTGGAAACGCTTAAATGGGAAGTCCTACCCCACCCGCCGCATTCACCAGACATTGCCCCTTCTGATTATCACTTTTTCCGATCGATGGCACATGGCCTGGCTGAGCAGCACTTACATTTTTATGAAGATGCCAAAAACTGGGTCGACTCTTGGATAGCCTCAAAAGACGTGTCGTTTTTCCGACGTGGATATAAAAAACTGCCAGAAAGATGGGAAAAAGTAGTGGCTAGCGATGGACAATACTTTCAGTGACATGTTTTTTTTTTTACTAATTTTCAAAAATAAAGCATTCATTTTCACGAAAAAACAGCGAGAACTTATTCAACATCCCAATATTTTATTTATTTATTCCATTTTGTTTAACGCGTTAACGCTTTTGACATATTCATCCTCAATACCAGTACTTATCTCTATTATCTTTTCGTATATATATATTACATTACATTCTATGCCAGTGCTTTTCGTTTCTTTCCCTTTCTTACCCTGCCCCCCTGATTATGTTTTCTTATTCTATTTTCCTTGTAAGTTTTCTAAAGGCTTCTGCGCACTCACACACACTAGTTTGTATCTTGCCTTTTAGTGTCTGTACCAACCAGCATCTTAAACCTTCTCCCGTTCTTCCTCCTCTCCATTCATCCGCCGCTTTTATCCATTTCTTTATTATTTTTTCCCTTGCTTCCCTGCAAGTCTATATATGCTCTATGCTTTCCTCCTCAAGCCCATAGATTCCACACTCCCTTCTTTTGAACCCTTTATTCCCTGTTTTTCCCAGATTTCCGCATCTTATACAAGCCCCTCACGTCTTTCTCGTCCCAATATTTTTCCTTCCCTATTTCTCCCTTCAAACGTTTATACATTTCACAGTAACTCGATTTTTCGATTTTGTTAACAGTCAAATTTATTTTTCTTCGATTTTGTTATTTGTAATGACTCTCTAATTGACTTTAAGCTATAGGAAGTGTTTTGCGATGAATAATGTCTCATACAATATTGGGTTTGATAGAAAAAAAAAATAAAACTATCTTTTCAACTTACATTTTTATTTTTCTCTAAAACTAAACTTAATATTGGGAGTACAAATAAGTCTCCGCCGTTTTTTTTTATAAAAAATTGGGCATTTATTGTGAAAGAACGGTACTTTATGTTTTATTCAAAGTATTGTTCATCGCTAGCCACTACTTTTTGCCATCTTTCTGGCAGCATAGGGATACCGCGTCGGAAGAACGCTTCATCTTTTGAGGCTATCCACAAATCGACCCAATTTTTGGTATCTTCATATGATGTGAAGTGCTGCTCAGACAGGCCTTGCGTCATCGATCGAAATAAATAATAGTCAGAGGTAGCAATGTCTGGTGAATACGGCGGGTGGGGTGAAACTTCCCAATTGAGTGTTTCCAAGTAGGTTTTGGCCGGCGCCGCAACATGTGGACGAGCATTATCATGCAGGAGAATAATTTTGTCGTGTCTGGAGTACTAGTGGGCGCGTTTTTCCTTGAGTGCTCGGCTCAATCTCATCAATTGTGTTCGGTAGACAGCCCCAGTAATGGTTTCGTTCGGTTTGAGCAACTCATAATACACGACACCAAGCTGATCCTACCAAATACACAACATGAGTTTTTTTCCGTGAATATTCGGCTTGGCTGTCGATGTTGAAGCATGGCCAGGTGGTCCCCATGATTTCTTCTTCTTTGGGTTATCGTAGTGGATCGATTTTTTATCACCAGTGACTATACGATGCAAAAAACCCTTTCGCTTATGCCTGGCAAGCAGCATTTCACATGTGCAAAATCGGCGTTCGACGTGTTTCGGCTTCAGTTCATATGGAACCCAATTTCCTTGCTTTTGAATCATTCCCAACGATTTTAAACGATGTTAAATTACTTGTTGAGTCACTCCTAATGTAAGTGCAAGTTCATCTTGCGTTTGGCACGAATCTCCCTCCAATAATGCTTCAAATTCCGCGTCTTCGTACACTTTCAGCCTTCCCCTACGTTCTTTGTCTTCGACGTCAGACTCACCGTTCTTAAACTTTTGAAACCGCTCACAACTTCTCTCACTTAAAGCAGCCTCACCATATGCTTCTACAAACAATCGATGCGCCTCAGCTGCAGATTTCTTCAAATTAAAGAAGTAAATCAAAAGTTCCCGCAAATGATTCTTATTCGGCTCAAAACTCGACATTCTCGCACGAAAAAAATTATGTGATGCTGATAAAAAATCGCTAATATTTCAAGGTTATGGTCTTGCCAGATGTCCAATCTTACGACATGACGTTTTATATCTGAAAATTTCAACCATAACCTCCTGGTCGGGCCATCTTTTATCAAACGGCGGAGACTTATTTGTACTCCCAATATAATTTATACAACTAAGATGATAATGAGTGCCATGGCTCTTCATCATCCTGCTAGTGATCAGTCGGTCAGAATTTAGTAATAGCCTGTTCATAATATCAAGGTTACGCCCTTAAAATTTTTTTCGCGAAGTTCATCCTGTACAGCCTAAAATATTTGTTTCGTGCCTCAGCGGGTTTTTGTGAAAGCAACCCAATTGGCAACAATGCCTTTCCTATGACAGTTGCGCCGTGCACTGGAATCTTGTGCATCGTGGGCGTCATAAGATGCCATGGATATAAGCTTATGCAAAGTTTTGCATTTTCGATACAATAATCCAGAACCACCAGCTGAGCCTGAAGCAGAATAATTAACACGTTAACATAATTTAAATTTTCAATATAAATTCTCTATTTTTTTTCACTATCATGGTTGTTCACCCCTGACTCGAAAAATTGCGGTTAAGTGCGGCTGATTTGATGATGATTATATTGTACAAACTATCATCTCGCAATAACAATTGAAATAATCACCGGAACGGACCCGGAAATAAAACAAAAAGCTTTTTATGCGTAAAAATGTGGTAGAAAGTTTAACAATTTTGCACTTTTTTTTTAAACGACGAAAAAACAATATTGCATGGGCAAATAACACAGCAAAAATGTTTCAAAAGTATGTGTTCTTACCTGCTCAGTCCAGATTCATAACAATATTTTCAAAGAAAACGCTGTTAACAAACATTTTTACTTTTTAACTGAGACAGTCAAACGTAGAAAGCCGATTATATGTACACTTGCAGCGATGGTAAAGTTCCGACTGAAACTAGGGCGTGGGTGCAACCGATGAGAGACGGGAAAGGATTGCCTATTGTTCTCTGGTCATTTAACAATAATAATAACCGGTTTTTTTAGCTGCGTAAAGTTTTAGAAATTGATTTATAACCGTCTAGATCGTCAGAATACCCGTATGTTCGTCGCTAGACATTGCTTACTTTAAATCGCTATATCTCTGAAACGAAACGGTCAAAATTCATGATTTTTTTATGAGACTGAAGTTTGCATCGTTGGAAAGCAACGAAAATGATTATTTTTCAATTGCTCGAATTTCTCGTGGCTAATATTCGTAACGAAAATTCATCAATCATTTTTTAAATCGCTTATTTCGAGATCTATAATTTTTATCTGCAAGAAAATCATTTGTAAAATAATTCAAACGAGGAAATAAAAAAATGAAAAACTAATTTTCGTTGCATTCCAACGATGCAAACTTCAAGACCATATTTTTTTACCCACTGCGTCATATGTTCCTCTGCAATTGAGAATTTAAAAAAAATCTGTAGAAAAGTTTCGAAGTGAAATGTGAAATTTCCCACTGCTCCCCATAAGAACACGTGTAAAACCATGAAATCTTTGACTGTCAATATCGCGAAAACGGAACGGTGAATCCTTTTGAAATTTTGCAGGTAATCATGTAATAGTGTCCTGAAAGAGTCCTCAAAATAAATTTAAAAAATCTATAGAAAAACGCCTTGGCGAGACTACTACCTTAATGTTCCTCATTCGTTCTCCATTCCTTATCATCCCCAGGATCCTGCCTTCGCCTATTTTCGACATATAAATACACACATATACGTGTATACGTATAGGCGCTGACCGCACGCTCAATTCCAAGAATGCAAATGTCTCACACATCAGTTGTCGCTACCCGATCGGCGACCCGGTAACATAACCTCCTGAGGTGTGTGCAATCGTCGCGAGAGCGATAAGAAAGCTACGTGCATGCCTTCGATGACGAAGAACTCCTCATTGCGCTCCGAGGCAGACATACAAGAACGGATTAATCTTGCATTTCATAAAAGCGAAGCGCATATTAGAGCTGACAACAAGACTTCGCGCTATCTGCTTGCATCGCAGACCAGCGCATAGTCATGTGACAATGGATCATGATTTCGCAGGCTTGCAACGCCATATGGTGCTTCAATGAAACAAAAAAATAGTACTTAGCGGATCTCTACGATTATTTTAATGTTTTGACGATTATTTATTTCAACATATTCCCGTCCTTGAAAATTCCGATATATTTGATGCTTCAGAACAATATAGATGTATTGGGTTGCGTGAGAGATCTTCATTAAAATAAATAAATATTGGGATTGTGAATAAGTTCACGATGTTTGTTGGGGAAAATTAATGCTTTATTTTTTTTAATTAGTAAAAAAACATGTCATTGAAAGTATTGTCCGGCGCTAGCCAATATACTTTTTCCCATCTTTCTGGCAGTATTTTGATTCCACGTCGGAAAATCGACGTATCTTTTGAGATAAATTGCTGCGCAGCCAGGGCATGTGCCATCGGAAAAAGTGATAATCGGAAGGGACAATGTCTGGTGAATACGGCGGGTGGGGTAGGACTTCCCATTTAAGCGTTTCCAACTAGGTTTTCACCGGTTTGGCAACATGTGGCCGAGCGTTGTCATGCTGCAAAATCATTTTGTCGTGTCTCTGCTCGTATAGCGGCCCTGTTTCCTTCAATGCTCGGCTTAAACGCATCAATTGTAGTCGATAGCGATCTCCTGTGATGGCTTCGTTCGGTATGAGCAGTTCATAATAAACTACTCCTAGCTGATCCCACAAAATGCAGAGCAGAAGCATGGAACCATGGATATTCGGCTTTGCCGACGATGTTGATGCATGGCCGGGCTGATCCCACGATTTTTTACGCTTAGGGTTATCGTAGTATATCCATTTTTCATCGCCAATCACGATACGATGCAAAAAACCTTTTATTTTCTGCCGTTGAAGCAGCTGTTCACACGTAAAAAGACGCCGTTCGACTTCTCTCGGCTTCAAATCGCACGGCACCCAATGTCCTTGCTTTTGAATCATTCCTAATGTTTTCAAACGTTTCGAAACTGTTGTGTGATCAACTCGTAATGATTCTGCAAGTTCAGCTAGCGCCTGACATGAGTCTTCACGAAGTAATTCTTCGTCTTCAAACTGTTTCGGTGGGCCAGAGCGTTCTTTATCTTCAACATCAAAATCATTATTCTTGAAGCGTCTAAACCAATCTCTGCATGTTGTTTCTGACAGGGCATGGGCGCGGTAAGCCACATCAAGAATTCTGTGTGCTTTGGCTGCAGATTTTTAAAAACAAAGCAATGCAATAAAATTCTCCGCAAATACTCTTTTTTTAGCACGAAATTTGCCATGTTTAACACTATGAAAAAAAAAGTTGTTTATACTTTGGTGAAATGACATACACTGAATTCCAAGCTTGCTTATAGTTCTTCTCTATAGATGCGTTACCATCTTAAACTATACGCAGTTGTGGTAACACTATTTGTTGGAAACCAGCGAGAACTCATTCAACGTTCCAATATATTTGGAATAAATGTCTGGAATAGTAGAATCAAATTAAAAAAACCGTTTTCATGAAAATTTTTATGAATTCAATTAAGGGGTAACGCCACTGTAAACTTCTAAAATTAAGCGATTTTTCACGATTTTTTTTTTTGGGTGGAATGACAAGTAAGATGATCATAGCATCCAAGGATGTTATTAGTCATAGCTTCAAATGAACAATAAAAATTAATATTAAAAAATTATACAAAATGGTGACGCTAGAGCTATTTTCGCGTGGCATGTTGAATCTAAGACGCTCTGCGGCACGCGGTATAACTGACGCAAATTTAAATCTACAAAAAAATATAAAAAATTGATTTACTTACATGAGTATAGCTAGAGAAATACGTAGGGGATTTTGAAAATGTTAATTTTTGTGTAATTGGCAAGCATTTAAAGTAAAAATTCAATTTTCGACAGAAAAAAAGGACAATCATATTAGATGAAGTAAAAAGTTCTGAGCCTTTTTTCGCTTTATTTCGACGATGATATTAACATAGTTAGGATTATTTGATTTAGATCAAATATGCGCCGTTTTGTTCGATAACTTTTGTCCATTTTGAAGGCAATTTCATAATTCCGCGATTGAAGAATTCCTCGTTCCTATTGGTAAAAAACTTGTCCAGCTCATTTTCACAAGCCTCTCTTGAGGTCAGTTTTGTACCATCAAGAAAATTTTGCAAATGCTGGAAAAGATGATAATCGCTTGGTGCCAGGTCTTGACTATACGGCGGGTGCGATAGAACCTCCTATCCAAGATCTCGGAGCTTCTGGCGCGTCGTTAAATATGTGTGCGGCTTGGCGTTGTCTTGATGGAACACAACACCCTTCCTATTGGCCAATTCTGGCCGCTTCTGGTCGATCGCCTGCTTCAATCTAGTCAGTTGTTGATAGTAGAGGTCTGAATTGAGTGTTTGGCCCGATGGGAGCAGCTCATAGTGAATGATTCCCTTCCAATGCCACCAAACACACAGCAAAACCTTCTTGGCCGTTAATCTCGGCTTGGCGATCGTTTGGACCGACTTACCGCGATTGGACCACGATCTTTTTCGGCTTTTGTTCTCGTATGTGACCCATTTTATATCGCCAGTCACCATCCGCTTCAAAAATGGGTCAATTTCGTTACGTTTCAACAAAGAATCGGAGGCATCAATTCGGTCCAAAAGTTTCTTTTGCGTCAATTCGTCTGGCACCCATACAACGAGCTTCTTCTTGAGAGCAGCCTTATGCAAATGTTTCCAAACGATTTTTTGGCTAATTTTCAGTTTCTGGGCAATGGAATAAGTGCCCACATGCCGGTCCGACTCAACGATTTCCATGATTTTATCGACATTTTCGACGATTGGCCTACCAGAGCGTGCCTCATCTTCGACGTCCATTTTACCAGAACGGAATTTTTGGAACCACCGCTTTGCTGTTGCATTCGATACTGTATTGGGTCCATAAACAGCACAAATTTTGTTGGACGCCTGCTCCGCCTTTTCACCTTGGTCGTAGTGGTTCTGAAGAATGTATCGAATTTTATCTTTTTTTATCTCCATTTTGGAACGCTGTAACACACAACTGGCTTCACCAAACACAAAACTGTCAAAGAACTTTTTTTGAAGCGTAATGTCACCTTTGAATCGCCGTATAGTATGACCCAATGCGATGTATAAATCGTGAGATATGGCTCACTAAAGACATTTAGCGGAAAACGCTCAGAACTTTTTACTTCACCCAATATCCCGACTAGAAATTTTCATAGGGACAACCCTATACGGCATAAGGACCTTTTCAGGTGAACCCTAAATAGGGAATGCCTCTCAAGGTCCTGATAAAGATAGTATTGGGACAACCCTGCGATGGGAAGTACCGATAACGTCCTTATAACGTTTTAACAGGGTTATCCCATCTGGGGTTTGGATAAGGTAATGATGTAAGGTCCCAACAATGTTTATTTAGGGGTAACCACATGAGTCATAGGTGAACATATAAACCTTATACTTCGCAATAATAAATAGATAAACAAATACATTTTTTATACATACTGCAATAATAAGTGGATCTTATGAGATTTTTTTTTTTCATTGTAGAACTTTTCTTATTTTTTTATTCGGAATTTTTTTCATCTTTATTCGGACGTTAATTTTTCATTTTATTTTGTTGTGCGGTATTTTGTTTTAAAAGTAAACAATACCTTAAAATTTTATCTTACCTATCTGTGGATTGGAGGAGGTGGGGATGAAAACTTGAAATGGCATATATATAGAGGAAGAGAGAGAATCGGTGTACGCATAAAATGTTGAGAGCCAGGCAAAGCAAAGAATTAACTCGATTACGAGTAAGAAAACATCGTGCCCTTCGCGGTTTATCAGCAAAAAACAATCGCTTATAAATTGAAACGTCTAATTGGGAGACTGAAGAACAGTCGAATGATGAAAGACCGGAAGATTTTGGGGCTAGGTACAGTGACAATGATTTTGAGGTTAGGCACAGTGACAGTAATTTTGAGGTTAGGCACAGTGACAATGAACAAACCGAAGATCAGCCAAGAGAGGAATTTAATCGTGTGGTAGTGGAAAACAGTGATGAAGACAACTTTTTCGACGATGATAATGTTGGACATCATGAAGATGATAACGATGAAGAAGCAGCGAGTGAAAATGGAGGATTCGACACACTCGAAAATATCAAAAAAATGGGCTCTGCGAACCCCGCAATCCTCCACTCGCGCTTACAACTGTTGCTCAATATTTTAAGAAAACAGGACTATCCGAATTTACCGAAGAGTGTAAAAACATTCCTAGGTACGAATAAAACGAACCGCGTCATCGAACAATTCGGCGTCGACGGAAGGGGTGAATTTGTATATTTTGGCATCAGAGAAAATCTTATAAAGTGCGTGAACACGACTTTACATGCAACAAATTTTTATAACGTTCTAAAAAATGCCCAACCCAAATCCATGCAACGCTACTGATTTCAGTGGGTTAATGGTAGGACGGGGTTAGGGTAGCCCGATAAGAACCCAACAAAAAATTGGGCTTACCCGAGGCAAAACCTGACAGAACCCAAGGAAAACCCTAGAAGATCGTTACACACCCTATAAGAACCTCATAGGGGAGCCCGATAATGACCCAACAAGGAATTGGGTTGACCCAGCAATGAACTGTACAAAAACCCAACGTCAATTTCTAGTCGGGATGTTAATAATGTCTTAAATCATATGTGAAAAAATGAAAAATTTACCTATTAAAAATTTTATAACTTTGATCAGCTATCCCAGGACCATAAAGCTGCCCTTCTCTGTTCAAATATTCATCCTCATTTTTTTTGTGATTGATTTTATGCCGGTGCGTGCTTCTTTTTCCGCATCTGTTAAAGACAGCTCAGCGTGTTTTTCTCCGTCTAGCATCAGTTTCAAGACAAAAATTGTAAGCTTGAAGGGCAATATCCATGTCCTAGACTTTCATAATTCGTAGGATTTTAGTCAGGCCGTCGTTAATACTGCACATGGCAATATCAGTTGCTACATTTAATACTTTTTCGCTACTTGAGTGGGCCTTTGGAGCCAAGCTCCAAACAGTAGCATTGAAACTCTAGTTGCTGGTTTGCGGGTAGCCTCGCTAGCAACGATTTGATCACTCATTGCAACTTATAATAAGTCTAAGGCTACAAATAAATGGTAAAAAAAATTTTTCATCATGTCTTGTTGGTTACGAAGATCGAGAAAAACCTTTTTCTTCACTCGTTTTCTTCAAAAAACACTTTCAACGGACGTATCACGTGTATGCATGTTGGGAAAAAACATTCCACCCTCGCTACAGTACCGTAGAACCTCGCTTATCCGAGGTCATATGGGGAGAGTGTACCTTGGATAAGTGAAATCTCGGATAATACGGAAAGTAGCAATATAAAGAGTGTCCCAAAATTCACGCAAGATTTGAATTTTGCACGATTTGTGCGGTAAAATGTTGTCAACGAAAAAAGAGACAGCGTGACAGTTCAGGGTTATAAAAATGGAGCGCTACACGAAAGAAAAACGCGTTTTCATTGTTGACCAATATTTAAAAAAATCATGAAGTTTTGGCAGCTACAGTTCGCAATTTTCGTACAAAATAAGGTCGGAATAGTGATTCAACGTCATGAACTCCGAAGTGATTCATTTAAAAATTCAGGGAGACTGGATCAATTAGTGATCTTAGACACTCTGGCCGTCCTTTAACAGGTGATTCAACAGAAAACATCGAAGCAGTTCGTGAGGGTGTTGCTAAGAGTCCAGAAACATCAATTCGGCACCGTGGTCAAGAATTGGACATTTCGAGAAGCTCTCTACAGCATATTCTCACGAAAGATTTGCATCTTCATGCTTACAAAGTTCAATTGACTCAAGAACTGAAACCTACTGACCACACACGGCGAAGAGAGTTCGTTGAATGGATTATGGAACAACAACAAGTGGATGGTGATTTTTCGAACAAAATCATCTTCAGCGATGATGCACATTTCCATCTTGATGGCTTCGTTAATCGACAAAATTGTCGCATTTGGGGTTCAGAAAATCCACGAGTGATTATTGGGAAACAAATGCATATGCTATTCGATACATACATACTGTATACTTTAGAAAACAATGAAAAATTTACAATTTTAAATTAAAAAACGGTGTTTTCTATAAAAATTACTTCTTGCGTGAATTTTGGGACACCCTTTAGGACTACTTCACGCATAGGCATAGCAGATTCTTCCGTTTTATCCGAGTCTCTCCGTATTATCCGAGGATACACCTCGGATATTGGGGAACGTCGGTTAATCGAAGGTCGGATAAATGAGGTTTTACTGTACTCTACACTTTTTTGTTCGCGCAACGAGTCTAAGTCATCCGGAATAGCTGACGCAGGGTCGTTTGATTCTCTCGCTACAAATATACGCGCTCGTCACACTTCCGTTATCACTCGCGACAATCGCTTCTCGGTTTTTTTTTGCTAAACTTCACATTTTCACTCGTTTCTGATATTTTGGTTGCCATCTTTTGGTTCATCCGTTTCGTGTATCCCCCCCCCCCCTCCCCCTCAACCGCCTCACTGGCGAACAGCAGTGGGAGGCAACTATACCATCTCGGTGTGCGGGTCTTTTTTTACAGGTACCAACCTTTTTACCTTATTTTAGATTATTTAAAGCATCTTTTAAGGTAATTAAAAAAAAATGAATTTTTTGAAAATTCTACAGTGGTGTTACCCCTTCCGAGTTTTGACACCAAAAACGAAATGTTTGTAGACGGTTGAAATTTATATCGTTGAGATATTAATTTGGAATGCGTTGACTGTCCAAAAATTAATCGGGTTGACAACATAGTTTCGGAGATTTTTTTCAAGTTGAACCTTTATTCATTTGGGTTTTATTTGGTGTTTACGAGGTGTCATACACATGACACCTCGTAAACACCAGTTATAGGACTGTAGGGATAAAATTAATACCGGGATTGAGATAAAAAAAAACTGAACAAACCACGATTATAGTGTTAGGAATATGGTGTTAAATAATCAAATGGTTTCTGTACTTTGTTCATTAACAATACTCGAAAAAAATGTGAATTTTGAGCTCGAATGGTTTGTTTTTGGGCATTAACGGAGCTTGTAGGTTAAACGTGGTGACACCGCGTCAACTGGCTCTGTCAAGTGAGCCACTCACAGTTAAGCATGAACTGACGGGGTTTTTAAAAATTGGCGGATGTTTGAAACCTACATAGTATTGCAGCATTTTAACTTTATAATTAAATGTGGTTATTCGTTCGCGCAACATTTTCCACATTTTCTCGACTTTGCCGAATCAAAAACTCTTTATAAAACGTTGTACGTTGAATGTTTTTCACCATGTAAATAACCTGAAGCCGACGACGCTTTAGCGATAGTCAGTCGTGCCCATGGTAGAGAATGCTGCTGTTGCCAAGTTATTTGGTTATTTTTTCTTGAATAAAAATGCAACATATTTGCAATTTTATTTTACTTAGTCGGTTATTTTTTCTTGAATAAAATTGCAACATATTTATATTTGAATAGCTTCCGCCCGCGGCTTCGCCCGCGTAGAATCTGGCCCATAGAAACTTCATTAGAAGTAGAACCCCGCATTAGGGGTTTTCAAAAATCCTCAAATATGCGTTTTATTATTTGTTTTAAAGAATATTTATATCGAGTTTGAAGTTGACACACGCAAGGAAAGTTTTCCATACAAACTTTTACACCCCATTTCACTCCCTTAAGAGTTGGATTTCGAAATATTCTTTTTCAATGCACCTGTGCACCTTCTAAGGAACATATGTTTCAAGTTCCAAGTTGATACACGCAAGGAATATCATTTCCCATACAAACTTTGTCACTCCTTTTCACCCCCTTAGGGGTTAAACGATGCCTCCAATATAAAATCAACACCCTCCTCAAATTTCACGTTTCTACCTTCAGAGGTTTAGGCTGGGCGATGATGCGTCAGTCAGTCAGCACTTTGCCTTTTACACAGGGTGGACCATTTAACGTGACCACGCCAAATATCTCCGTTGCCTTTAGAGTGACGAAAAAATGTCAGGACGTAATTTTATCGATTTCGAAGGGCTGATAAAGTGGTGAAAAATTCATTTTTGTCAAGGTCATAATTTTGGCGTTCTCAAGGTCCTCAATGGTTTTTTAAATGGGGACGTGTTTTTTTTTTTATTAAGGCGTTGTAGCTGATATTCAGACCAATCCAACGACCTATGATATCATGACCTTGAAGTGACTTTTCACCAAAATATTGACAATAAGAATATCCGAATAATGTAATTAAATTTATTGTGCAGGAAATTTATTGTAACAAATGTTCGAAGTGATGGCCATTAACCTCGACACATTTTTGAAGACGACGGATGAATGATTCTCTTGATCTTTGAATAGTTTCTGGTGTGATAGCGGCGCAGGTTATCCAACGGATACAATAATGTCAATAGTCGGAGATGTTTCTGATGTTTGTAAATATACATCAGTATTTACAAAGGTGCAGTAAAGAGAGGTACAGTAATCCCTTGGCCTGTTCGTTCGCCGGATTTAACGCCACTTGATTTCTTCCTATGGGGAGCTATAAAGGATCGTGTTTACCATGATGTTCGGACGACGCCGGCGAACATGCGAGAATGAATTACAAGAGCCTGCGCCGCTATCACACCAGAAACTATTCGAAGGTCAAGACAATCATTCATCCGACGTCTTTAAAAATGTGTCGAGGTTAATGGCCATCACTTCGAACATTTGTTACAATAAATTTTCTGCACAATAAATTCAATTACATTATTCGGATATTCTTATTGTCAATACCATCACGATTTCCCATTTTTACACGTGTATTTTGGTGAAAAATCATTTCAAGGTCATGTTGTCATAGGTTTTTGGATTCGACTGAATATCAGCTACAACTTCTTAATAAAAAAAAACATGTTCCCATTTGAAAAACCATTGATGACCTTGAGAACACGAAAACTATAACCTTGAAAAAAATGAATTTTTCACCACTGTATCAGCCCTTCGAAATCAATCAAATTACCTGCTGACATTTTTTGCGTCACTCTAAAGGCAACGGAGATATTTGGGGTCATCACGTTAAATGGTCCACCCTGTATATATAGAAGATTGCAAAAATGATAAATATAGCTATCGTTTCTTGGCTTGGAAATATTTTTCAACAATATTGTGAGGTGGAAATTTTCAAATAATAATTAATTTTTACATCCAATTTAATTCGCAAGAAGTTGGCAGCCTGCCGAAAACTCATTGTATTTTTTGCGCAGTTAAAGAGCGGTATCGAAACTCCTTTAAAAAAAATCAAATAAATGCATCAAGTCGATTTCAATAAATCTTGTTTACCAGTCTATCGGAGTCTAAAATTTAAGCGCGGCCGAGCGTAAGGTCCATTGCAATGGTAGCTTTGTAGAGATTGGATGATCCACGTTCTCGATCAAGGCATACGTGTATTCAACTGTTTTTAATCCACTTCCTGACAATATTCGTACTTCTCGCGTAGCGATAAAAAACAAAACATTATGGCCTGTCGTCCGAGAGTCAGACGGTTTGTTTTCGATCGTAGGGCTTGGAGCTTCGACGGGAAAACTTTCGTCGCTGCTCCCATGCAGAGAGGGAAGAAAATAGACGAACGGCTCGCGACACGGGGACGCACGTATTTCATTCAACATTCGGCTCGGGTGTCACAAACCGTAATAAATGAGTTTCCACGTAAGAAAAATAAACTTCCAGCGCTGCGGTGGTCGAAGAGATGCAAAAAAAAAATATTTTTGCAATGCCTGCCCCGAAAGTGCGATTTTCGATTGGTGTTTAGCGTGCGGAAAGTGGCTTATTTCTCAACGATGCTTACTTTCTCGCACTAGTGCGGGAATGCGAGACTTTCCCGCACTAGTGCGGAAAAAAATCTATTTATAGCTCACTTTACCGCATTGATTCAGGAAAAAACGGTTTTTTTCACGGTTGATAGTTTTTTGTTCTACGATTTTGGATCGATTGAACAAACTTGAATGTAGCGAAATTCATGGGATATGAAACGTCCACTTATCACAGTTGACGTTTGAAATGTGAAAAAATAAGAATTGGTTATGGTTATTGGTTATTGGTTTTGTTGAATCTCAAATCCCACTTTCGAGACAGTCATTGCAAAAAATAATGTATGGGACATGTGCGAAAAAAAACGAATTACATCGCGCGTAAGTTGCCGAATTCGCCTCGACTTATGGTGCATTTCTCACTCGTACTCGTGTGGTTGCAGCACTCGCCTTCGGCTCGTGCTGCAAATCACACTCGTATTCGTGTGAAATGCACCATAAGCCTTCGGCTCATGCGGCAACTTCACGCGCGATGGAATTCGTAGTTTCCCGCACTTGTAGCATAAATTACTATTTCGAGATGTCGTTTTTACGAGTGCCTCCGATCGAAATATTTTTTCCTCCGATGAAATCTTTTTTCGACCAACGCGGTAGTTCGAAAAATAGATCTCTGTGGAAATATTGAACTGAGCCTGCGTATTAATTCAATATAGGATAGAAGGTGAATCGCTAATGGTAAGAATGAATGAAGAATAGATGGCAGCATATGTAAAAATACATACGTACAAGCTCTGCGGCAAAAACCGCAAATTTGGTTCGGCGGAGATTGATCGGTGTATACAGGGTGGAGCATTTAAAGTGTTACAGAGAAACGGCACTCAAACTATTGGTGATATCTAAAAAAATTTCAGATAAAAGTTGTTTTGTTCAAGAAGGACGTCTTACGGGACCATTCTAATGTTTTCCGGTGGCTTTTTCTAGCACGAAATCTGACATGTTTAACGCTATGAAAAAAAAGTTGTTTACACTTTGGCGAAATGACATAGGGTAAGGTGGTACAGGAGTACGCTGGCGAGAAGAGTAGGGGAGAGGGGGGCAAGACGGGATTGCGGGCAACGTGTTGCTACGCAGTTACGCTACTGACGAAACGGTTTTCTGATGAAAGCTCACTTTAGTTGTGCTTAGACCGTCTAACAGAGTAAGTGATTGTGACAACAACAAAAATCCAAAGTGGGAAAAAACGGAGAGGCCAGATTTGGTTGCAATTTCTTATTTATTTTTGACATTTTCAAAGCATTACAAGTACGAAACACAATTTACTTTTTGCAAAAACAATTATTAATTTCGTACGCTGGTTTAGTAAGGTTATTGTTCAAAATGAAAGGAATTTCGCATCTCATCAATAAATTGCAGTAACAGTCATGGTTGTTAAAAATGTGCAGGTCATATAAGAGTACGCAGTGCTTAGGTGTGTATGAGTACGCGCGTACTCTTATACGACTGTTGTTAGAGATTATGTTTTTTTTTTACTTTCAGCATGTCCCGAAGAAAACGGACTACCGACCGAAGTCTATGATCAATAACGGATCTTGAAAATTCAAGGGAGCGAGTTAATGATGGTGAATCTGTAAAGGCGATATCACGTTCCTGTGCGGAAAATTGACAGGGAATCCCTAATACAATTCAGGGCCTTCGAGGGATCATTTGTGGATTCCGTAGTAGGGTTTTCCGTAAAAAAGCTGGAACGGGCCCCTATTACAGAATGACAGGGGTGTTAGGTTGACTAAAACTATGGTCTAAGTACGAAGACTAAATAAGGGCCTTTCAAGGGATGTAGTTGTAGATTCCCTAGTAGCGATTTCCCTAATACTACGAGACTTTGCTATTATAGGGGCAAATCAGTATAAATTTCTTGACTAAAGGATTTATCACAATTCGCGTTTGAAAAAGGTTTTATATAATAATTTCAGCATCTCATTAAGGCCGGATCCTGAATTAGAAGGTCCAAAAAATCGATTTTTTTTTATTGTTTAAATCTATTCCTGATGTATCTAAGAATGTCTAGACAAAGTTTTATAGCCCAATTCGAAATATTTCCAAAGATACAGCACTGAACGTAGTGGAGTGTCGAGTAGGTATACGGGCGCTCGGGCAGTTAGGGCGCCCGTTTTCTCGAGTTTTCGTTTTTACGATTTTTCTAATTTGGCGTATCTGATTACAAAAAAACTAGAAGTCCAATCGAAACAAACCAAAGCTTATTCGCTTCAGTATCGTTTTCTTTTCTATTTGAACTAAAAACATTGTCGAAAAAAAATTCTTAACAATTTTTTTAGCAAGTTGAAATAATTTTTTTTTTCACAAAAAGCACATTTTCTACTTCAAACCCGAAAAAACATTCAAATTTCAAAATTTTTTTCGTTTTTTTTAGTTCATATAGAAGAAAAATATGTCACAATTAAAATGGTTTTTGGTTTTTTTATTTCAGATGAAAATTACGAGCTCCATTTGTCACGCCGCATGGAAACAGCAGTGGCACGAATGTGCATAAAAATCGGTTGCCTGTTGATATTTTTCTTTAAAAAAAATTGTTTTCTTATGTTCAGACATGTAATAAAATAATCTGAAAATTTCGCTAAACTTGCTTTCTTTTTTTACCCGAAAAAAATTCCTCAAAATATCGATTTTTCGAACCGGCTAATTCAGGATCCCGCCTTAATTGGGACATCCATCACACGCATATTCCACGGTCGAATCTCATGCTCGATTACTACCCCCGTACGGAAAATTGGCAGGGCATCCCTAATACAATTGGGGGCGTTTAAGGGATTGCTTGTGGATTCCATAGTAGGGTTTTCTGTAAAAGAGCTGGACCGGGCCCCTATTAGGGAATGTTATGATAGGTAGGTTAACTAAAACTATGGTCTAAGTACGGAGAACATGTAAGGGCCTTTAAGGAGTATAATTCTCTAGTAGCGATTTCCCCAATACTATCAGACTTTGCTATTATAGGGAAAAATCAGTATAAATTGCTTGATTAAAGAATTTGTGACATAATAATTATCGTGAACGATTAAATATAATAATTAAACTATGCGTTTAGAGCTGTGATGCCTTGAACCAACACGCATGCAGTTCGTTCATTAGAACAACGAGGGATCAAACGTGTCAAAATATGCGAGAGAATTCTAAGCCTCAAATGTATTGGAATAAAACATTTCTTTTCCACAGTGCACACACACACATGCACGTACGCATATGGCTGCAATAATTTGTTATGAGGCACCGTTGAGGCAATTTGAAGGCCCTAGTTATGTTGCCTTCAATGGCTCTCCGTAGCAAAGTGTAACCGGCCACTGATGGCCCATGTGAGGCTTCCAGACTAGGGCCTTATTAAAGTTAGGGAAAATGAAGATGGACCCTATCAAAGCCCGAACTCATTTTCCGCTCGGGTTCATTGGAACCGACTGAAGCCACTCTTCGGAAGAGACTGAAGAGATCCACACCAGCTACATCTCTGGGGAGATACGAACTCTCTCTCTCTCTCTCTCTCTCTCTCTCTCTCTCTTCCACTCATTCTCTCTCTCTCCAGCTTTTCAGCCCTCTAGCTCTCCAGTTCTCCAACTCTCCAACTCTCATACAAATATGGACAACTTTATTTGCGATTTATGTGTCGATTGAGGTTTGCGTACTGTTATTTATCCAAATCCCTTTTTGTAGTTTTTAGTTTGTTATTTTTTTTTTTAATTCAGATTCCTAATTGTCGCTCACAATTTAATTGGAATGGTAGATATTCTTTAAAAAAAAAACTGATTCGTAAAATGTATTTGTTTGTTTTTTTCACCGCTTTGAAGCTTAGGTGCGTACTCCTATACCACCTTATCCTACACTGAATTTCAAGCTTGCTCATAGTACTTCTTTACAGATGCGTTACCACCTTCAACTACATGCACCCACTTTCAGGTTACGCAGTCTGTCGGAAAATAGCTAGAACTTATTCAACGTCCCAATGCAAAAAGGGATATGTGAATATTTTAGGGAAAATAGAGGAAGGGTGCAAAAAATGAGTAAGAAGTAAGGGCGAGGAAAAAGAGATCAAGTAAAGGAAACAATGAAGAAAAAGAGAAAAATATTAGAGATTAGGGTAAGGAAGGATATTGTCGGTCACTTAAGCAAAAAATACTACTACTCAGTGAAAAATCAGTCTTTATTCATTAAACTTCTAAGAAACAAAACTTAAAGTATTCTTCTAACTTTATAACAATCATTGAGATCAATAGTAATTAAAACTGTGGCACAATCAAGACTTTAAAAAAAATGCTTTGACCGGTATTGGATGTCATGGTAGATAATGCCGGTCAACAGATTAAGAATACCGGTCAAGCTTTGCAGAGGCAAAAACCACACACGTAGCTTTCGGGGGAGTCATAACCCGAGCATTCATCGTGAGCCCAATGACCACATCGTACCCACTTGTACCAAAGCTCATTGTTCCGACCATAATCATCACATATCACGCATTTGTTTACCAGATTTTCAGCATCGTTGTCACCATCATCGCGTACGTCCGTCATATCGATATCGGAGTTTGATGAACTCTGATCCTTGTTCGTATCCTGGAAAATTCTCTTCTTCACCCTTCTGACATCATCGGTGGACTTAGATGGTCTTTTCTTTGCTGTCACCGTGACCGGCATTGCCCAACCCTATATTTATTCAAATAAATAAAATTTGCTCCAATACCTATCCCGATATGTGCAATATGAACAATTAAAATTCTGAATATATACTCAGTCACATCTTATTTTTAGAGGTGTCAAAATTTTAACGTTTTGGTGCCAAATCAACTGACGTACACTGTACCTCAATGGGTAAATCAATGGGTTCGGGATTGAGCGGGGATGGTTGCTCCAGCACGGGGGGCATACACGCCATCCACTTTCTGTGTGTGCGCGTTTGTATCAGGCCTAACTAAAGAGAATTGTAGTGACCGGTATTGCCTCCTGACGGGGATTACCCTCTTTTATCCTACGAAGTGCAAGAATGCGGGGTGTAGTAATTACGTGGAGGAGTATGTAAGCGGAAAGTTACGGTTTCTTAAAAAAAATTTGTTTGGGTTTGTTTGGGTTACGGTTTCTTAAAAAAATTTTGTAAAGAGTTGTGCAAACAAAACTCGATTGATTGATTGAATGTTCTAGTTAGCCAGAATGTAAAAATTATTCAAAAATCATTTTCTGATTACCTGGAAAATAAAAGATGCAGAAAAATAATTTCCCAATTACCTGGGCAATAAAAAATGGAAGAAAAACATTTTTCTAAAAACTTGAACAATAAAAAATTACGGGAAAATAATTTTCTAATTGGCCGGAAGATAAAAATTACAAAATACAGAATAACAAAACCAGAAATCAAATTTCACAAATATATCTGAAAGACGCTCGGCACTCTGTAACTACTGACGCTCGAATGTTTGAAATTAACCGTTGGGTTCAAGGACCTGGGACCAGCTGTGACCTCTGGTCAGCCGGGTCTGTGCAGAGCCTGTTTGGCAACGTGAAGAGTGTAAAAAGTGCGACGCATTAGGCGGGATCTGACCATACCGGTCGAATTTAGGTTCGGAAGCGTGTCGTCCTCTTGTTGAACGCAGTGATGTGGCAACGATAACTTCTGTGCATGAAAAAATGAAAGAAAACATTTCGCCCATAATTTCGACCAAACAATACAATCATTTCAGATTAAATGTTGAGATTCTTCCAAATTGTGAAAAAAAACTCTACCCATTGTAGTTACCATAAGATAAATTGTGAATTACTAACTCATGGACATTTCAAGATCGTTAGGCTCTCGACAGTGCAAAAACACATTTTCGGCCTTGTTTCGACTGATTTTATGGAAAAATGACGGAGAAATTGGCGTTTAGTTTTTTTGTTTTACCTAAAACTAGCAAAATTGTACCAACAAACCCTAAAATATAATAGACAATCCTGAAAATCTAGTGCATCAGTTTTCGGTTGGCGGCGATCCCGCATGGTAAACGTGCACATATCCGCACACATTAGTGATGACGTCACGGGTGACGTCAATACCGCTGCTATATCGTGCTCACAAACGCTTCTTCCAGTGAGGTAGGGCAGCAAAAACGTGAGCGTTAAAAGCGCGGTTACTTTCAAAACGACGCCTTGTGAGCACAATGAACACACAGGTTCATTATGCTCACGATGCGTGATAGCAGGTAGCAATTACCAAATGTGCGTTTGGTACTCATTATCTTGGTACCTTATATCTAATTGGATACCTTGGTACCTTATTTCTAATAAAATAACCTGTTCAATATAGTTTTTAATCCGAGGTATGGGATTCCTTTTTAAAAAGATATCCAAAAACTAGGCAAAATTTCCCTAATTTATCTCTTATCGCTACTATATTCTATTTGATCGTAACCTTCATAACTAACGCTTTCATTGTTAATTATTTCAAACGACTCGTCAATAATTTGTAAACCAACAAAAGCTTTATTCCACCCGCCATCTTGATACTAATACAGTGAAATCTCCCTAAATCAACGCTCGCGAGACTGAATTTCCGTGGTACTAAAGAGAGTGGCCTGCTAGAGACCGTCATACACCGCGAGATAGTGAGCGACGTAGTGTGGCGAGATATACTTAGGTTAGGATAAATGTTCAAATGTCACATGTTTTTTTTACTAAGTTATTCCAGATTAGAGTACTTTATTATTGTTTGAGGGTGAATAATTTTTGGCCGAAATCGTAATGAAAAAAAAATTATGTTTTAATTAAAAAATGTATGTTTCTTATAGTAAAATAAACTCTTTTCGCTTTTCTTTTTCCGTTCATTTTCGAATTTGCGAATTATGAAGTCGCAAGTTGAATACTGAATTTGCGATAAACGCTTCAACGGGTTTTTATCATATTGCATGCTAGGCCTAAAGTTATTGGGGATGCTTACGAACTTGAAAAAGACAAAAATATTGATAACAACAATAATAAATTGAAAAAAAAACGTAAAAATGCCTATATCTCACTTTGTAATAAAGATATCGAGTGACTTTTTTTGAAAATTGCGCGTCTCACGGAGACCTACAAGAATCTGAAAGAATATTTCAGGTAGCATCAAAGCTGAAGTACCCAATTGAATTTGTTTATAAGCAAAAAATTTTAATCTTCGAAAAAAATCTTTTTTTATAAAAGAAATCACTTTTTCGCCTTGGACTTGAATGTACACGTTACCTTGGACTTGAAAGTCTGGTTCACTTGCTATAACGAGGTGCCGGATTTACCTAAATCGGCCATTACTTGTTAACTATATGACCTAGCTCATTAACATTTAAAGATATATTTTGGGGACAGATTCTTCTAGATACTGATTGAGTTTCAGAACACTACGTTCATTAATAATCGAAGTACATGAAAAAAAAAATTTCTTTTCGTCCACCGATGATTTGCCGTTAAACTAACAATCCTACGTGATTTTTGTATAGGACTTATTTTATAGGTGACATTATTCCGCACAACTTTTGTAGGAAGCATTTTTCGATAAAATCAATTTCAAAAAAGATATAATTAAAAAATCGAGTTTTTCGTTTTTAACAATGTCCGGTGGTCGCAAAGCTCCATTTTTTTTTAGAAAACTTTAGGTTACATTTCTGTTAATCCAAAGGAGCTACAAAAAAAATGGCGACGTGCTGACCTCCGAAAATAGGTCTCATGTACATTCCGACTGGACTGTAGACTCGTTGAAGCGCGCACACTTCAACCCGAACGTGGTACACCACCGCTAATAAACGTGAGCGCTGTAAACTGTGTAAGCGCCGAAGTCGAATGCACCCTGTGGTAGGATTCTGTAACTCGGTAGCGACTTTTTTCGTTGTCGATAAATAGGAACAGCCAACCGCATGGAGGATTATAGCAGAAGGGGTGCCTCTAATTGACTGTCGCTAGCTAACGATAACAAAAACTATCGCTAAAACGTTAGAGAATCCCGGCACACGGCCTCTGCTTTTTGTATAGTGTAAGTAGCAGGCGGGCGCTACTAAATCCGGCGGTAGTTTGCGGCGGCCCGTAATAAAAAAAAACAACGGCGAATTCTCCAATCCTGTCGTGACCGCGTCGGAATTTAGCACCGTCTGATACATGGCTTCAATGCATGTGCCGAGGTCCTCGTAGATAAAAAAAATGCTATTCTCGCACAAACTTATACGTTTGTTATTATAATCATAAGATACTATTAGTCCAATGAATACGAATGTTAATAATCTAATACCTTTTTATGTTTCCGGTCGGTACGGCGAAAGTAACAGCTCGATGATCGAGCAAGTGGTGCCTTCTCGTGTTAGAGCAACTTACTCGCTTCGGCGTGATACTTACCGTCGGTAATTTACCGTTGGAGTAGAGATCTCGTCATCGACGTTGACGAGCTTAGGCAAAGAAGTTATCGTTCGGAACACTCAGCAAACATGTAAAAATACACTGCCGGCGAAAAGCATGGTCACACCATCAGCAGTTTTCTGATTTTCGCAGTCATAAAAAAAAATGTCTATAATTTTTCTTTTCACACTCTATTTAATTTGTTTATCGAACCTTTTCTCTTCCGTTATTTTATTTTAAAGGTATGTTCTCCAATAACCACCGTTATTTTATTTTAAAGGTATGTTCTCCCATAACCACACGAATTATCAAATAGATAGTTCTCTCATAGATAATTCTTTCTAAATAGATAGTTCATTTATTTAGTAAAAACAAAGCATCAGCCTCGGCAGAATTCATTGACGGCAGAGCTTGACTGAGTGGTAAAGAGATAGCTGAAATTTCCAGCTATCTCTCTTGCACTCATATTTCACGTGATACAGCTTCTACTTCGCACTTAAGCCCGACAGTTCTGGAATGGCTGCGCATTTTCGAAAACTGGAAAAATTGGATGCAAATCTCGACCTTTCGAAGCTCCACGGGAAGAAAATTTTGTTGCATTTTCTTAAAAATGAAACGCAAGTTTTTGCGCGTAAAAAAAATGCAAAAAAGCAAGGTCATTCAAGGCCACTTAGTGAGCAAACAGCTAGTAAAAATAAGCAAAAGTGCACACCGAAGCACTTTTGTTATATTTCATATACACTTTCGACCATATTGAGACGTTGAATAAGTTCTAGCTGTTTTCCGATAGCGTTACCAGAACTCCGTGCGCGTAGTTTAAGATGGTAACGTATCTACCCGGATAACCACATACTGCTCTGGTGGAGTACGCCGTACCGGTACCGTACCTACCATGCACGTGCGTACGGTACCGATACAGTACCAGTACGTCGTACGGTACCGGTACAGTACCAGTACTGCGTACTGGGACGCCGCACCGCCACCGTGCTAGTGCGGTGAGGGCACGGTACCGATACAGTACCGGTACGGTACTGGTACGTGTTACTATCGTACGGCGTACCGGTATCGTATTAGTTATGCGTGCGATTCCACCGCGTACCAGTATAGTACTGGTAATGTACCGGTACGCCGTAGGATACAATTTCTGAATGATACGCTTGATTATCTGGGTATAAAGAAGTACTATAATAAATGTGAACATGTCACATTTCGTGCCAAAAAAGAGTATTTGCGGGGAATTTTACTACTTTATTAAAAAAAATCTGCAGCTAAGGTACTCAGAATTCTTGTTGAGACTTCGGCGACCATGCTCTGTCAGAAACAACATGCAAAGATTGGTTTAGACGCTTCAAAATAATGATTTTGATGTTGAAGATGAAGAACGCTCTGGCGCACCGAAAAAGTTTGAAGACGAAGAATTGGAGTCATTACTTCATGAAGACTCATGTCAGACGCTAGCTGAACTTGCAGAATCATTAGGAGTTTATCACACAATAGTTTCGAAAGGTTTGAAAGCATTAATTGATTCGTTTGAGCCGAGTATTGAAGGAAAAACGGCCGCTATATGAGCAGAGACACGATAAAGTGATTTTGCAGCATGACAACGCTCGGCCACATGTTGCAAAACCGGTGAAGACCTACTTGGAAATGCTTAAATGGGAAGCCCTATCCCAATCGCCGTATTCACCAAACATTGTCCCTTCTGATTATCACTTTTTCCAATCGATGGCACATGGCCTGACTGAGCAGCACTTCCATTCTCATGAAGATGCCTAAAAATGGGTCGACTCTTGGATAGCCTCAAAAGACATGTCGTTTATCCGATGTGGAATTAAAATGCTGCCAGAAAGATGGGAAAAAGTAGTGGCTAGGGATGGACAATACTTTCAGTGACATGTTTTTTTACTAATTAAAAAATATAAAGCATTCATGTTCAAGAAAAAACACCGAGAACTTATTAAACATCCGCATACTTTTGCACCTTTTCATGGCCAAGATCTCCTACTTTTAGTCCCAATAGAAAAAACGGAAAGTGTACTCATACTTTTTCAAGGTATCGTTTACATACGACAACGAAAAAAAAAATATTATTTTCCATCCGCATTGATATTTTTCTATCATCTTCCATCCGCATTAATATTTTCCATCCGCCTCAATATTTTCAATTATTTTCCATCCATATTATCGTTTTGAATTTTAAAAACTACGTGCCTATCGCGGTTTCGTGGTTGTTCGTAAATAATGCTGTACTCGGCAAAACTTGAGAACGACATAAAAACACATTCAGCACAAAGACATACGGGCGATATCTCATTATTATTACTAAGGTGCTGACAACCACGGTCTTACATACAGGTGTTGCAACTCGATAGAATTTAAATGGTGGGAGTGAAAACATAACTTGCGTATTCTGTGATTCCAAGTATGTGATTTCGGATTTATACTTGTTACTCTACGAGTTTATGTATTTCTATTCGCATAAGAATATCATTAGTGTTCAAATAACTTGTGGAGAATTTAAATTTTTAGGTTAGGCTATAACGCGCTACGCGGCTAGTGTTGTCTATGTCGTACATCCCATCCCTCGATTACAGTGAATCTAGCGAATTCAAAATGAACGATATACTTTTGGCTTCGTGAAGAGCCCCCCCCCCCCCCCCCCCGCGCCATTAGAGTTGTAAGCAAGGTCTTACAGGTTTGGAAACGACGCCAGATTTCAGTGCTGCCGTGAGGCCACGGTCTTATTATGAAACGACGGTAGTGGGGGATGGTTCGCTTAGCGTCTAGTTTTTGCTTCAATTTTCGGCCGCATTAGTCTCATCATGGCTCGCCGATCACAACGACACACGGTGGCGGTGAAAAGAAAGAAAAGCTTGGACAATAGATGGCCCACTCGCCGCTCATCAAATACGACCGTCGTTTCAAGACCTGTATTTAAGACCGTGCGTGGGGCACTATAACGAGGTTCTATGTTCTTTCCGCTCGCCGCTACATGCGTCACTGCTGTCGAAGGATGTCTCCCCACCCACGGTCTTCTGTGCTCCGACACTTACCCCCTTGACACAATTGTTCCCCGCGTGGTGATGTGAAGCAATACCCCAGTCTGTTTCCAGACCGTTATATTCGACGGTCTTACATACATGTCTTGAAACGACGGTCGTATTTGATAGGCAGCCAGTGGGCCTTTTATTGTTCAAGCCTTTTTTTTCTTATCGCCGCCACCGTGTGTCGTTATGGTTGGGGGTATCGCGAGACTAACCTAAACCGATCATAAATTGTTTTTTCGTATAGACGTATATGCGTATAACAGTTAAAAATCGTTCACGCGTATAAAAAAAGCATGATATGTCTAAATAACTGTTATTTATAATTTAATTCAGTGAAAATGCCAAAATCCTGTGCGATACCTCAGTGTAAAACACTGTACTAATCGAATAAACAAAAATGCAGGGAGAGAGAGAGAGAGAGAGAGAGAGAGAGAGAGAGAAGCTACTCTGTCTATGTCGCAGATCCACTAACAGCAATGCCACGTAGTGGTAAAAAATGGAAATATATGCGGATCAAGTTCGTGTGCTTACCACATCGTGGCCGTTTTTAGACCTGGCGGCCTATTACGGTTTTCGTGTGAATACTTTCAATTTTTGCATTTTCATCTCACGTGAGTTTTGTCACTCTATTACGGATCAGTCGGGTGAAAATGTGAGATTACTAGGAACTTCCGGCTCGTGATTTCACATTTTCACGACGCCGTCAAAGGGGTAACTAGCACGCGATTCGAATCCAGCCCAAAACAAAGCGCGTGTGCATCAACGAAAACATAAACTCTTTACTCGGATAAAGAGCAAGTTAAAAAAGAATAAAAGTTCGCTTCATGAACGTAACAGAAAACGAAGCAGTCGATTTTCTCGATCTCGCAAAAGCAAAATCGTCATCAAACTATTCATTATCATCGAATAATAATACTTTACTGTCTGCGGTATAAACTGGCTAGTTGCTAATTTTTATTAAGTATTTGTCGCCGAGATGATGTTGCCTCTGAATAAACTATTTCGTAGTAATTTGTTTTATTATACAATTTTGAATGTGTCGTCGCTGCTTTAGGAAAACGCTCACGCATACGCACTACGATTTTCGACACGAACTTTCGTGTCGAGTAAAGTCACGTGAATAATCTCGCATTTTCACTGTGTGAAAAGAACCGAGCGATTTTGTAACTGAAGTGAGACCACTCACTTTTAACATTTTCATTTGACTTGGATATGCTCACGCGATTTCGCAGTGTCGCAGGGAAAATACGAAATCACCAGACATGAGGTAATAGGAGAAATTGCTTTCTCAGACTGTACTTGCTAAAAAACGACTCCCCAAGCGAAATAAAATATGAACGTCAACGAGATTTAAAACACGGCGACATTTGTTTATTATCTGTTCAATTTTTTTTGTGGTGAAGATGAATGTGACAGAGAAACAAAAACAAATAATGATACATTTTATGTGCATCCATCCAGACTTTGGTCGAGATAGATGCGGTATAATCGAGAAACTAAAAGAAGATTTGTAGTGATTTTATGCGTTATGTTTGTTTTACTAAATGTAAAATCTATTATTTATTTTTTTCAAACGTTAAATAATAAATGTTCCGACCTCTTATTACAGGACGAATTATGGGAAGCACATACCCTGCAAATCAATTCTGCACGTAACTTGGCTTGGTTTGGTTTGGGTTTGCTTGGGTTTGTTTGGGAGACGGACATTTTAACGGAGCTTTTAACACACTGTGGAGTTTTTAAAAATTCGTTTGAATACGACTCTCAACACTTTAAAACACTGTTTCACTTAACCTCTGAAACTTACAAGCTGTCACCAACACGCGTCACGACGCAGTCTACACTGAGAGAAATGTATGGTAACTTCAACCATATTTTAACCATATTTTATATTATCCTGAGGGGACAATAATATTTTATAGTCATGGTTACTGCCTAAAATGTAGTACTGCTTATGATATTTTAGCAGTTGTATTAACTATGCTCATATGTTAACCGCAACCAACAATCTTACAAGCATACGTTGATTGTTAAATGCTATATAATATAGTAGGTTTTCATAAAATGGATATTACCTTACACTATCAAAAAATAATGATTTTTACCATATTGAATGGTATGTCTACTAAATGTAGAAAATATTCGTAAATATTCATAAATTGTCATTTCCTGACCTCCTGAAGTGATTCCTATCGGAGAAAATATTTCGCCTGAACATGTATTCGAACCTACGACCTACCTATCTATACTACGCACGCTGCCACTATGCTACCGAGTACTTATGTTATTTTGATCGTAGATTTGGCATAAGAGATAAAAGTAATTCCAGCTGCAATTCCGAATAGCTGTTACCTCCGATATAGGTAGAATTTTGGACAGATCGTCTTTTTGATAATATATGGCACTGCTTAAATGGATTTTTGGCGCAACGCAATAGTTTTCGAAATATCGAATTTTAAAAACTGATAAATTATTGCGCTAATATATCTATATCGATCACAGCGTGCTACCGCTGTCTCTACTTTATTGACACGTTCCACAAATGATTTACGTCTTCACTATAAGATTACCATAATTTTCTTCGTATAGTCACTTTTCGTAAGATCTTGTAAAAATGTATACTCAACAAGTGTTAATGTTAACCATATAAATAGTACAAACTTTCACTGAGAAAAATGTCCATAGTATTTTATAAAAAAACGCCCATGGTAAAAGTGGGCATAGTTAAATTCCCTATAGTTTATTGATACCGCAATCATAATATGATTAACACAACTATAAGCGTCTATCTAATCATGCCGTTTTGGTAGTGTGTTTGATTATCTAGTATCCCCGAAATAACTATTAACTACTGTGAAAGGCTTTACAATATCGATATAGTTAATTCAGTTAATATTTTTACAATAGTTTGTTTGAGAGAATTAAATGTTAAAAATTACCGTGCAGTAACGGTAACCAGATGACAAACCTGAAACTTCGCTTATTATTACTGAGTAAAACACAGATTTTCATGAAAATAAAATAAAATTTCTTCTTCAGATAAAAAATTTTACCAGATTTTCTAGTAAATTTTGATGTGTAACAAAATACGCAAAACTTAAATTTAAAAAATATATAATATCAGCGAAATTTTACTGTGCATTTTATTATTTTATGCCTTTCAAAAATGTCTATAAAAAAGTATCGTCTTTTTAACAGTTATTTTAAGATTTATTATAAAATTTAATGAGTGTTATAGGAAAATGTATTGTGCTCTCGGTAAAAATTATCGTGCACGCTATCCTTCTTGTATAGTAAAATTTTAGCTACGCATTTGAAATTTTCTGTAACGTGAGTTAAAAAAAACTTGTCGCATACGAATTATTATGCTTTTCTCACTTGTCACCACATTGAAATATATCACGGTAATTTTTACCGTGAAATTGACGACAAAAATTACTTTTTAATTCTCTCCGTGTGCGGCAACAATAAACTATAGGGAATTCGACTATACTCCCTTTTACTATGCGCGTTTTTTGTAAATACTATACACTTTTCTCTCAGTGTATTATTTCTTTCTCGCTCTATTCTCGGCCTTTCTCTCTCGGGGTCTCACCCATTCATCAAGAAATTTCTTTCCGAAGAAACTCCCGTCAGATAGCTCACATTTTCACTATGATGAAAGTTACGGAATTGAGAAAGCTGCTCACATCTAGTTCTTTCACCATATTTTCGTTACAGAATCGACCCCCTGCGCACTTTTGTCATTTTCACCCAACTGAGAACCGTAACCCCCCACCCCCTGTATATAGAACGGCGGTTGCAAGACCTGTATCTAAGTCCGTTCTGACAACTGTCATTGACATACTATAGTATGTAATCACTTATTGACAAATTATTCCAAATGTTCTCCCCTTCAAAATGAGTCGTTTAATGAGCGGTCTTTTGTGGATCGTCTAAAATTAGATAGATGTATCAATGTGAATTCGTTCATGTTCATACGTGCTCGCCGTGCTAAAAGTAAGGTTACGTGAAGTATATTCGTCTGCGGGAGACACAACAACAGTGCGCTGACGGCAGAGCGAGAGGTAGTGAGCGAGAAAGGCACACGTAGAATGGGTTTCACATAATAATGATGCCGATCGACCGTTTTGGTCAGTTCAAATCTAGTCCTCCAGGGTCGCATACTGGACGTGAATACACGCCTCCACGGTATAATGTCGCTTTGTTTCCTGTCGTGTGACGGACAGATTATTTCTCGTTCATTATCTTTCGTTTGGAATTCCGTACGACTTAGCTTATATCTTTGTCAGGTGGCGTCGTGTGTACAAGGTGGCTGCATCAGTCTGCGTTATCTTTCGTAATGTACGTTCTGCATGACCGAATGCGAATCAAAACAATGCATAGTGAGGTACGAAGTTACGTTCAAAATAGGCAGAGCACTCGATCGTGGAGGTCCACGTTGAGTTGCTGACAACTCGAATTGTAATCCTAACGAACGAGAAACGGAATACATTAAGTACGCTCAGCGTAATATAATATGGGCAACAGAGGGAGTGCGTGGTGGGGGGGGGGAGGAGTAGTGGAGGGAACGAAAGATTATTCTTGGTATCCAGACGTGCTGAAGTCGACGGATTATTATTTCTATTATATCCTGTAGTGTAAGATAACGGAACGTCACGTTTATCCCATACTTACGTTCTTTTTTTCTTCTTAGTATTAGATATTTATGTGTACGTTATAATATAAAAAACAAGTGTCAGTACGTACGAGATATTTCTACCCAGCACGACCTACTTGCGGTCCTCGCACCCTCGACTCATTCGCGCCTCATGAATTTTTATATTATGGCTCGAACTGCGAAGAAAATTCCACGTTTATGCTGGATTTTTCGCGTTGACGAACGACCCAGTGTTGTCGTCACGCTCGTCGCATACCCGAAAAAAAAAACAACTCCGAGGGGTTTCATAGATGAAGGCTATGCGACCGAAAAACGCACGATCGAAGGCATTGCGGAGGATACTATAGTATTGATAAATGTGAAATCACCCTTCGAGAGCACACAAGCTCTAACCTCAACATTTTTCGCGCGGCGCCGAATTCAACCACATTTTTCGATAGTTTATTATTATTATTTTGTTTTTTTTCTCCAAAATATGACTGTATACTTGACGTTTGAAAAATTTGCTATAAAAATGTTCTTGCAAATTTGTCAAAAAAGTGCATACTTTTTGAGATATTTCAACCCGAAATGGCTTGGGGTTAATATGGCCCTTTGAGCACTTTCAGATTCGCTACCATTTGCGTAACCAGCATGTTTTTCTGGGAACAGGTGGCGCCGGCCTGACAAGAACTGATTTTGTTCCCAATAATCTTTTTAGCATTGAAAATGTATATAGGGGGTCTGATTTAACGAGATGTCACACGAAACTAACGCTACCCCCACTCCACTGCCGCTGTGTTGTAGCAGGGTGGGGGGAGCTGCGACATGCTAAATGCCTGTGATTTGTTGAAAAATGCTGCGTTAGCGGAAGTGGGAGGAGATTGATACGATTTTTTTTAAACGGAAAAAAATACCAAGATCGATGATAATTAAAGAAAAACTATTTGGATGCGTTCAGTGTATATCCAAGTCAAATTTTTAGAAATAATTTTAACTTCGATTCGCAAGGTAAAACAGTTATTATCTGTTTTTGCGAAATCGATATTCGTATTAAACTGCCTCATACACGGGGCACATTGATACATGCACATTGATAGTGCCGGGGGTACTATGATTCGTACTCTAAAGTACGCCTTCTTTATGTAAAATACCTAAAATAATAATTTGAAAAAAAAACAAGATTCATATTTCTTTATAATATTTATTCATAATTATCATACTATAGTATTTATCACGGTAAGTGTACTTAAGTTTAATCCAATTTTTCTATAAAAATTACTATTTTTCGTCTTTTTTTTAATCAACCTCATATTAAAGTGTTTTATTGAGTTTTATCATTAACTTGGAGATATAAATAAGAAAAATAAAAAATAAAATCGAAAAAAATACACACACACACACACACATATGAAAAATATATGCACACACGCGGACAGTCACAAATGATGTCGATATTTCAACTATTATAGACGTTAATAAAATTACGCCCTGTATCAAATTGTGAAAGATATGTCCTTACCATTCAACGTAAAATGCAGCTCATACACGAAATTTGATAGGGTAAATATCACGTCCGCAGGTGAGGACAAATTTTTAGTCCCGAGTTTGCGAAACCTGTTTGCTATTGTCAAGCGCGAAGCGGTAACTGTTTTCTGCCGAAATTCTTCTGTATGGTTGGTTGAACCGACACCTACCTATGTGTGTATCGGCAAACTTCGACTGCGTTTAGTTTTTATTTTATGACGACTGTATCTACAGTGACCGGCAAAAATTTGGGACCACTAGTCGAAATTTCTTACCGCACTAAAAGTTAGATAGCGAACTCAAGAATAAAGATAATTGAATTTTTCAAGTGGCGTTTCAAAGAAGACAAGTTTACCTTTATTTTGCTTTTTTTTATAAAATTCTCTGCGATTTTTTTTTGCCCCGGTACGCACTTTTGAACATGGCCATTTTTCGGCTATTTTTTGGCCGTCGAAAATTAACTGCAAGATTTGTGGAAATTTTTTTCGTCCTTTTTTTATATGGTAAACTTTGAAAGGATATCAAAACCTACATTTTTGTTTATTTAGAAAGTATCGTATGATTTTTTTTCGCCTCGGTATTGCATTTTTAGCTGAAAAAGACATATTTTAGAAAAAAAAAGCGTCATTGAAGAACTATAGGGTTTCAGAGGAAATGTCAAGAAGGTAAAAAGTTGCATGGATTCACACTGGAGTGGCCAGAACCTTTTGTTTTATTTTGGACATTTTTTTTACCATTTTTGGTTGGAACTTTGATGAGTGGAGAGGCTCCACTTGGAAATTATGGAGTCTAGGACAATATATTAAGAAAATAAATTAGTTTACATTTTCATTTTTAATTATCTAGAATTTTTCTAGATTTTTTTATTTTTGAAAACTAAAACGAATTTTTTTAATTCTGAAAAAATTGTAATTGAAAATAAAAATGTGAACAAATTTCCTTTCTTAATATATTGTCCTAGACCCCATCATTCCCAAGTGGAGCCTCTCCACTCATCAACATTCCAACCAAAAATGGTATAAAAAAATCTCCAAAAAAATTCGGAAAAAATTCTCGCCACTCCAGTGTAAACCTATGCAACTTTTTACCCTCTTGACATTTCCTCTGAAATCCTGTAGTTCTTCGATGACACCTTTTTTTCTATAACATGTCATTTTTAGCTAAAAAATGCAATAATGGAGCGAAAAAAAATCGTACGAGATTTTCTAAAAAATAAAAATTTAGCTTTTGATATCCTTTTTAAGTTTACTATGGAAAAAATCGAAGAAAAATTTTTTCCACAAACTTTGGAGTTAATTTTCGACGGCAAAAAAATAGCCGAAAAATGGCCACGTTCAAAAGTGCGTACCGGGGCGAAAAAAATCTTACAGAATTTTCTAAAAAAAGCAAAATAAAGATAAACTTGTCCTCTTTGAAACGCCACTTGGGAAATTCAATTATCTTTATTTTTGAGTCCGTTATCTAGCTTTTAGTGCGGTAAGAAATTTCGACTAGTGGTCCCAAATTTTTGCCGGTCACTGTACGTGCCCCTTGTATCAATGTCCCTCAACTCCCCCTATATGTAAAGTCATTTGTGGTTACAAGTTGTAATTTCTAATTTTGGTGTGTACATTACAATGTTGGTGGGTTTGGGGTTGGTTTGGGTTTGAGTTTGGGTTTGTTGGTTTTGTTTGTTTGGCTTCAAGTTTCTTTGGATTTGTTTGTTTGGATTTAAGTTTGTTTGTTTGGGTTTAAGTTTGTTTGGGTTTGATGGATGGATGGATGGATAGTGAAAGAGTGAGAATGTGAGAATGTGAGTTTGTGGGTGAGAGACCGCGAGAGTGAGAACGTGAGAAGAGAGTGAGAGAGTTAAAGAGTGTGACAGAGAGAGCAACTTATATTATTTGCATGTACCTTTTTTTATCACCCGAAGAGTCTGATTACATTTTCAATGCCATGAAATAGTTGCACTTGGTGTGATATCTGTAGATTTTTAAATAAAATTTACATAATAGTCAATAACCACGAAACACACATGAAATATGAAACTTGCTGTAATCACACGTTCGTGTTAACATTAATATCAAACTCTTACAATACCTTAAAAAATAATCGACTAATTTTTCACCGTTATTTAAGGTATTAAACGGGATGGCCCGTCGGGCAAAAAGTTAGTCAAAAATGGGCGAATCGTGGATTTACATGTCTATATCATGTCGTACATGTTTAGCCTTACATACAGCTAATTTAATAATGAATTAACACTTAGAATTGTTAATTTTCCAGTTTTAATAATCATCGAAGTCAAATTCGACGATATTGGCGTGTGCTTGACCGAGATTTTGTCAGTGACTGTACATCTGTTTCAACTGTCCAACAAAAAAATGTCTCATTTTTTAAATATTTAATTAATACGTTTAGATAATATTATTATCAATAATTACCCAAAAACTCAATATATATTGAGTTTTCCAATGATTGCTTTTAATTCATCGTTAAAAAAAGGCGATACTCCTCATTACTTTAATTAATTTCTCGACAATTACTTAGTCGATTTATTTGAAACTTAGCATATTCAATCGCTTGATCCGAAATCTTGATGATATAATATTTTCAGAATTTACGGCGATTCATTTCTATTCGTTTTGTTTGGGTTTTCTCTGCAGAAGCTGTTTTCCCATAAGCGGCCGTGTTAAATTCATATTTTTATAAATATGAATTTAACACGGCCGCTACTAAATTATTTAGTGAAAAATCCTAAAATAATTCATGTATTATTATTCCATCAAGAACTATAATTCCTTAAATTTTCAAGAATTTTGGCGATTTTTTCATATCCATCCAGTAATACCTTAATCCAGTTACCAGTTATTAAACTTTACGTTCAGTAGGTACTCCATTAAATAAGTTTTAGTTTTCTATTTTTCTCTGCAAATCGGCCCGGATCTCTGCATATCAGCTGGAATGTTTTTTTAAACAATGTTCTTCTCTATGTACAGTCGTGACATATAAGAGAATCGTTCCTGAAGCATTGTACTTCTGAGCCGCATTTTTACCCGCCACATGGCAGATAAACTTCTCTGACAACCGGTGGAGCTCACTGGCCGGACTGTTGCTGCTTGGAAGAGTTCATATAAGTTAGGGCAATACTCCTTTTTAATGTGTTTTCTTAAATTTTCAGCATTTATTTTATCGTTTTTAAATTTAAGTCTATTTTTCATGACCATCGTTTCAGCTTCTGAATTTGACAAATTAATTATTAAAATTTTTCTATAACTATTGCTGAAAACCTCTCCGTTTTTCATATCCAATTTAAAAAAATGCATCAACTGCATGAGCTAACAGAAGATGCCCAAATCAGCGTTTTAGATTTACAATGATATTATCCATTACTTGGTAGTAAATGTTGAGATCCCAGTATTCTTATATAGTTGTGTATCGTCCGGCGTATCTAATTTATTGCTTCTACCCACGGTTGACTTAATTGCAATATTTGAATATCTATTTAATTTACGTAATAGTAGGGTAGGGAGGAACATGTTGAGCAGTCGGGTAAGTTGGGCAAACGAAATATTGGGTGAAGTAAAAAGTTCTGAGCGTTTTCCGCTAGATGTCTTCAGTGAGCCATATCTCACAATGTATACATCGCATCGGGTCATACTATACGGCGATTTAAAGGTTACATTACGCTTCAAAAAAAAGTTCTTTGACAGTTTTGTATTTGGCGAATCAAGTTGTGTGTCACAGCGTTCCAAAATGGAGGTAAAAAAAGGGAAAATTCGATACATTCTTCAGTACCACTACGACCAAGGTAAAAAGGCGGAGCAGGCGGCCAAAAAAATTTGTGCTGTTTATGGACCCAATACAGTATCGGATGCAACAGCAAAGCGGTGGTTCCAACGATTCCGTTCTGGTAATATGGACGTCGAAGATGAGGCACGCTCTGGTAGGCCAATCGTCGAAAATGTCGATAAAATCATGGAAATCGTCGAGTCGGACCAGCATGTGAGCACTTATTCCATTGCTCAGGAACTGAAGATTAGTCAGAAAACCGTTTGGAACCATTTGCATAAGGCTGGTCTCAAGAAGAAGCTAGATGTATGGGTGCCACACGAATTGACGCAAAAGAACCTTTTGGAACGAATTGATGCCTGCGATTCTTTGCTGTAACGTACCGAAATCGACCCATTTTTGTAGTGGATGGTGACTAGCGATGAAAAATGGGTTTTATACGAGAACAACAGCCAAAAAAGATCGTGGTCCAATCGCGGTGAGCCGGCCCAAACGATCGCCAAGCCCGAATTAACGGCCAAGAAGGTTTTGCTGTGTGTTTGGTGGGATTGGAAGGGAATCATCCACTATGAGCTGCTCCCATCGGGCCAAACACTCAATTCGGACCTCTACTGTCAACAACTGATCAGATTGAAGCAGGCGATCGACCAGAAGCGGCCAGAATTGGCCAATAGGAAGGGTGTTGTGTTCCATCAAGACAATGCCAGGCCGCACACATCTTTAACGACGCGCCAGAAGCTCCGAGAGCTTGGATGGGAGGTTCTATCGCACCCGCCGTATAGTCCAGACCTGGCACCAAGCGATTATCACCTTTTCAAAAATTTGCACAATTTTCTTGATGGTACAAAACTGGCCTCAAGAGAGGCTTGTGAAAATGAGTTGGTCAAGTTTTTTACCAATAGGGACGAGGATTTTTTCAATCGCGGAATTATGAAATTGCCTTCAAAATGGATAAAAGTTATAGAACAAAACGGCGCATATTTAATCTAAATCGGATAATTCTAACTATGTTAATTTTATCGTCTAAATAAAGCGAAAAAACGTTCAGAACGTTTTACTTCATCTAATATCTGGAAAACTAAGCACCGCACGCGAGTGCATCAAATGGCGGAAAGAGAGGTATGGGGGAGGAGAACACATCACGCCATCGCCCGTTGGCATGCGGCGCGCGAGACGGTAACACGGGGAGTTTCATTATTTTTGCACCCAAAAGTAAAAAGAAAACGTGATTGAACGATTTTGTTCTACCATTGTATGAGAAAAAATATTTCAAAGTTCATTGCAATTAATGTTAATGTTTCAAAACCAAACTAATTAACAAACAACTGTTAGTTTATTACTGCATTGTACCAAACCATGTTGCATACGTCTGATTTTTTTATGCAATTCTTACTTTGCCCAACTTACCTCATACTCATGCTCAACTTACCCTATTATCTGGGCAGGTTGAGCAAATATGGCCTTAGTAATTTGAGAGCGATTATCTGTGAAACAATAAGGATAACAGGAATATCGTCTACGGACTTTTTTTCCTAGATAAATTTCCTATTGACCAAAGTAGGTTTCATTTTTATACAGCAGACTGTTGAGGGATTACAGGGCGATAATTCCAAACTTGCTCGACATGCCCCTCCCTACCCTATAGCTACTCTTTACACAAATTACGAAATTACGACGAAGGAAATAGTTCAAGTTTCATTAAATTATTTCTTTATGCGTTCTTGGATGAAGCTTAAGGTAGTATGTGCACGAACCTCCTTATTAGAAATTTTTTGTTTTTTATATGCTGTAACATAGACATACAGAATGACGACCGCTTAAACTCCGCATGCCTTACCCGCTAAATATAATAGTAATTAATTCACGACGTCAATGCGTTCAACCCGCACCATAGGGAATCCGTGCGGATCGAACTTTGAGACGGAAATAATATCCCGACTACAAATTTTGCTACGGGACTGAGTAGGGCCGGATCCGGCATCCGTATCCCGTACTACGGCACTGAACAGGCGGCCGGATCAGGGCTTTATCAAGCGTGTAACGCTTTTTGGCATCCGACCCGGATCCGGCTGCCGATTACGGCCCTGATCCGGCTGCCCCGCCTGAAATGAAAAAAAAGGCAACAAATAACGAAAAAAAATATTGTGGTAGTATTTTTCGTTTCCATATGCTTTACTTATATTGCTGCATATATGATAATTGGATTAAAACGTGTTCTGCCTCATTAAAGTTTTTGTCTAGCCTCAGTTTCGAACCTACGTCTTCTAATTCTAGAGCTGAACGCGCTACCTACTTAGCCATCCTAACACTTGTAGGAATTCTCTTTTTTTCATTGCTTATATTATCATCATTTTAAAAAATGTCAATATTTTTGTATGACGTTGAAGTTAGCATCGAAGTTAGCAATGCAACGAAAATTAATACTTTTTGACCGCTGAATTTCTTTTTGCCTGATTAGGCACTAAAAATAATCCACACGTTTTTACGCATTCTTATTAGAGTTTTACGACTTCAATTTACAAAAAGAGGCTTTTGATGATGATCAAAATAAACGAATGAAAAGTGAAAAAAAATCGTTGCATTCCACCGATGCAAAATTCAACGTTATTTTGATTCTTTTTCTAAAGAATTTTTTTTAAAGAACTAAAAAAAGGGGAATTTGGTATTTATGAATGTATAATAATTTCGATAACAATGATAAACTCACTTATATTTTTATTTTTATATTATTTAGAAATTACTCAGTCTTCACATATTTGGTTCTTCGACAAATAACAGTTTAAATTAAACGTTTTCGATTAATAATAGTTTTCATAATACGTTAATCAATACTTTGATCTTTAGGTTACTTCTTCACAGTCTTCGCCCTCGTTTGACGTGCACCGTGCACTAAAACGCTTTGATCTTTAGGTTACTCCTTCACAGTCTTCGCCCTCGCTTGACGTGCACCGTCCCAATCTTTTGCAGCATTGATAATGTTGCCTAGCGATTTTTCGATGTCCTTCCGATATATGGGTTGATTATTTATCTCAAGATTTGTAGGCAATTCTCCGCTTGGCTCTAAAAATACCATTACAAAAATCATAGATATTATTCATGTTAATAAATAATAATAGATATTGTTAATTTTGAAAGTAAAGAATATATAAATGAAAATGTATATATATATATATATATACACACCTAGTACGAGTGAAGAATTTACTTCTGTTAGCCGTTGTTTTTTTTCTTTCTGCGTGTACAGCACGCCACTTTCGCACCCGTAAGTGTCACAATAATTTTTTTCGGGACTCTTTTTGATCCATTTTGCACTATTATTTCAGGAAATTGGAAAAACCCATATATCTGCATGCATACACTTCCAAGACTCTCAAATATGGCAGCTTCAACACGGGACAGATCAAGCTGCAGTCCGGAATGCCGTAGTACGGCACGCCTGATCAGTACGGCTGTACGGCACGCCGCACAGGCTACCTTACTACGGCCTGATCAGGGTGCCTCTTTACGCCCGTACTACGGTTCCACTGATCCGGTGGACATCTGGCCCTGATCAGGCGTGCCGTACTACGGCATTCCGGACTGCAACCTGATCGGGGCCTGATCAGTTGGTAGCCTGATCGGTAGCCTGATCGGTGCACTTCAGGCTACCGGATCAAAACTTCTCGTCGGGTAATATTGGATCGAGTAATGGATTTCTTTTTACTACACCTAAAAGTTCGCGAATAGATACGAGCTATGCGAAAAGCGATAAATAAAAAGAAAACAGTCGCGGTCACGTATGCTCCAGAAAAAAAAATATAGTTTACGAGACATTTCGATTGAATCGACTAATTTTGGCGTTCGCTAGTCGTGTCTGCCATGACGGGAGAGATAGCATTGATTTGGCAAACCCGCATGCCGTCAGCTTTGCTCATATGCGGGATGCCAAATCGAGCCGGTTAATTTGAATGCAACGACAAAAGTTGTAGGTTCTTTATGCGAGAAATTTGCTCATTAATGATTAATAATGATGGGTTGAATATTATATAATGAAGTTTTATCATTTTTTTTTTATCTTTGCGAGGCTTTTTTTGTATTCCATATTGTATATAAAACCGAAGTTACAATACGCACATTGCACACACACACACTTACACACACCGTAAACAAACACACGCTTGTCATTTATATAAATGGCGGCCGGTGAGACAACTCAAGTAAACCTGATTGCTATTTTGATAATTCACTTTTCACAATATGATACACACCGTTATCCGACTAATCTTCAAAAAACGCTTAAACGAATCCAATAACAATATCATGAGAAAGAGAGGAGGCTCAGAATTCTTCAAACGTCGCCTGTAGTTAATCGGTCACGTGATAACACGATCTCCCGTGTACAGCACGAGTGTGTACGTGTCATTCCCGACACAGCGTTAGACGTATCGTCGATGATAAACGCCGAGAAGAAGACGCGAGCAGCGCGCGTCAAAGCGCGCTCGACCGGGACGAAGTCTTTTTTCGTTTTTGCCGTTGGGAAATGCACAGGTGCGGCCGTTGCACGTCGTTATCGCGCGCGATCTCCGATCGACTGCCCACGTACGATAATTCACTTAAACGGCGTATTCTCTAGCTTTGTAAGCTTTCTTGCCAAGATACGACGTGACAGGGCAGGCTTTCTTTCACTTCTTCTCTTCCTTTTCATCGAAATCGAATTAACGTCACGTCGGAAGTTAAAGAGGGCAAATTGCCTCCCCCCTGGAGCCATATCAATTATCTAGCACGTGGTGGGAAGATTTGCAGAACTTATTTACTGAATATATGTATTTTTTATAGACTGATTGTTTTGTAAGTTTAAGGCAGTATTCTAGTCCAGAAAAAAAATTGAATTTTTTAAGACATTTCCTTAAAGTATTATTTACTTAGGGGGAGATGGCCCTACTAACTTTGAAGACCTATTGTCGAGACACAATGATGAATAAAACAACCATTTTAATTGCAAACGAAACTATAATTATATTTGTTATCAACCCTTGATACTAATCACTCTCACTACAAATCGACAAATGTAGTTAAATCAACGATTTAATAAAAATTACGATTGGCCATCTCTCCCAGAGTGTCCGAGTGTGATGGCCATAGGGATCGGGGGGAGATAGCGAGTACTCTTTTCTCCTTTTCCCTTGCCTTTATGATCTTTCAACTCCTATTTTTACTGCCACAGTTGCAGCACACGTCTTCATACTCCGTCAAATTTTCATGCATCCAGAACTTACAAATGTAGATTTGTAAGATTGTAAGATAACTTGTAACTTAACTTGTAACTTGTAACTTAACTTGTAACTCGTAACATAACTTGTAACTTAACTTATAACTTAACTTGTAACTTAACTTGTAACTTAATTTGTAACTCAACTTGTAACTTAACTTGTAACTTAACTTGTAACTTAACTTGTAACTTAACTTGTGACTTAACTTGTAACTTAACTTGTAACTTAACTTATAACTTAACTTGTAACTTAACTTGTAACTTGTAACTTCTCAGATCATGTATTGTCAAGGGAAATCCCTTAGACTGCATTTCTTTTATGTGTTTACGCAGTCTCTTTTCATTGTCAGTGCCAAACGTAGAAGATGGACTCATAGATTCCTTTTTTGTCATCATTCAGTTTGAGTCTTCTTTCCATTGTTTTTCTCGGTATGTTATAAATAATGGAGGTCCTATACACTGGCATTGTTGCTGTTTGTACTTCAGCCGTGGCTTTCTTCAGGTTTTCTTAATCCCAGGTACCTCGAGCAGCTACCACCTTCCGTAAGTAGTTGTTATGCACCTGTAGAAAACATTTTGGATTAAATATATTCTGAAAATAGTAGGTAACAGGTAATCGGAAGTACAGCCGCGTAAGAATCTAGCAACATAATCGAAATCAAGCGTAAATATAGCCGGCGGTATCAACACCGTTTCCCTCAGGCAGATGCGATACCGTAGCGCGGTAGGAACGAGTTGTAGGCAACACGCCGGCGAATCTCTGACAAATCGGAAGTGTAGAGAAAAGACAAGCATGGAGTAAAAGCAGCGGCGGTGAGATCGTTCAAAGCTGCAAGGACGAAGCTAAGAACATTGGAAATTAATTACAATATTCATAACTTTCAATATTGTATAATCGTTTAAGGCGGTCCTCTAGTTTCTCGGGTCGAAAAAATCGATTTTTTTTCTTCATAAATCACATCTACAACATGTGTAGAAAATGTGTGCCAAAGGATTTTTCGATATTCGAAGTGGTTCACAAGTTACGGCCCTGGAACGGAGCAGGTATACGGAGCGCGCGCCGGGCCGCGCCGCCTCTTTCTGAAGCAGTTCAAAAAGTTATAAAGCCAATTTATGATAATTTATCCAAAGAAGAATTGTTAAGCAGATGCCTGGGAGCGGAAACTCAAAATAATAACGAGTCGCTCAATTCGTTAATCTGGACTTTTGCTCCGAAGCACCTCCATTCTGGGCCAAAAGTGGTTGAAATCGCCACGTTTCTCGCTGTCATAATTTTCAACGAAGGATTCAAATCTATCCTGAAGACCTTGGAAACCATGGGATTGAAAATCGGCCCACAAGCTAAAGGATATGTTCAACAGCGTGATAGCTCTCGGATCGACCGTTCAGAAAGGCGCACGAGTGATGTTGTAAAACAGGCCCGAATCGCGAAAAGGGAAGACGGAGCAGCTCTGCGTGACTTCCAAGAAGAAGAGGAAGGCCTATTGTATGGTCCAGGCATAGCAGATTGACGGTGAGATGAAATTTTTAGTATAAATCACATGCGCGAACTTTCAAACGCGTTTTTCTCGAAACACCATTTTTCGAAACGGTGACCACGATATTTCAGAAACTACTGCACCGATCTTGTTCAAATTTATACAGCATCTTTAATATGTTATAAGCCAGCGATTGAACTAGGATTATCATGATTGCTTCGATAGTTTTTTTTTGTACGAGCGAAAAACTTAAGAAAAAATGAGTAAAAAATAGAATGTAATTTTCAAAAGTGTATAAAAAAGTCAATTTTTGTAATTTAGAATTCACTCTAGTTCAATCGCTAGTCTTAAATATGAAGATTAAAATGCCGTTTGGTTTTTTGATTCCAGATAAGCAGAACAGCCGCAATCTTGGTCACCGTCAAGCACCTCTTTTACTTGATGTCTTCCTGTCGGCCACTATAATTTTTATTCTATTATATATTTTGACTTCAAAAAATTTGTAAAGCTTATTTAAATGTTAATAAAGATTATGCAAAAACAATGAGATTGATTATTTCGATGCTTTTCCCGTAAAAAATTATTGAAAAAGCCGTAAAAAAACAGCCGAGAAACTAGAGGACTGCCTTAAGTTATGCCGATTTTTTTAAGCAAAGCCAAACATTTTATCATTTTTATATCGGATCTGAATTTGTTTTTATAAATCCAACCATGCAGCCTCGAAGTTGGACGAATCTACTGCGAAAAGCATCTCTGTATTTTTGTCAATATTTGAACCGAAAAATCCTTTGAGGTTAATTTGAACCGATGTGCATTTTAACCTTTCGCGGGCACAGGCTGGTCACAGGAGGGTCGCAATGACTCCACCCATATTTAAATGATTGCCGCGTTGACCGTATCGTTCCGAATAATCACGAAAAAATGACCGATATATTATAAACAGTGGTCGCCAACAACTTATAGTAATTTTGGCTTCAAATTGCGCTTGGGGTTATTTTGACCCCGCATGACCGTGCAGGGTTAAGGTTCGCTTTTTATCCGTGGAACGCTCGAGCCTCCTTGAACAGTTTCCGAAACAGCTAATTGACAAATTCTCTATAGTATTGTTAAATTCTCGTACCGATTACTACAAAAATGTGATACCGCGCGAAAATGTGACGCATCGTTTTTACGATCGAACTTGAAGCTCCAACAATTTAGCAATTCTCGCACGCAGTAGCGTTCTATTTCGCAACGAAGATTTCGAACGGATTGTAAACTGTGAAGAATTGAGAGCAGAGTCAAAGGCGTGCACGCGCGAGCGATAAATACTCGAAAGATATAAAATAAAATCAAACAAGATTCTTTGGGGAACTCGTGAGCCCTAGAGATAGATTTCGTATCTCGATATGTTGACGCCGCTAGGTAGCTTTTCTTTATGCTCCCTCCCTCCCTCCCTCTCTCTCACTCTCTCTCACTCTCTGTCTCTCTCTCTCTCTCCTTCTTTCTTTTTGTAACGGTGGAAAACGAATGTCCAAGCAAGACGAATAGGCACGAAGAGGTCACGCAGTTCTCGAAACATCGCTGGCGATAATACACTGGTGAGTTATGGTCTTCGAGCCTCACAGCGCACTCTATGAAGATTGGATGGAGTCTTACGAGATAAAAATAATATGCATAACGTACGGAATACATATTTATCATATTTTTTTCTTCTCGCCTCGATCTATCCACTTTGCGCTCAGTGGCGTTTCTCCATTTCGTCATCTTTAACGTATTTACGTCGAACGGGTAGAAAAAAAAAGTACATACTTATTATACGTCTCTTAAAAGTGCAGTGCAAACCTATGTGTGTTATTTGTTACCCGTAAAGTGTCTGATTTTAGGGATTAACACCTGTAGATGCGACACACAACTTGAAACAACGGAGTTATGTGGATTATAGAAAATTCAAACACATTTTATGAGTATTTTCGAACACTTGAATCACATTAGATTTTAACACGTTATTACTGTCTTATTTAAAACGTGCAACACGTGTAAATGCAGACACTTACACGTTTAGATATCTAATGTGTCTTAAATAATGCATTTATGTGTGTTACTGTAAAGTTAACCACGTTTTGTGCGTTCTTGTAAATAGTGGATTCGCGTTAAGTATATTAACCCTTCGCGGTAACACGTTCTGGTTATAACACGCTGGTCACAGGGGGGTCGCAATGACCCCAGCCATATTTAAACGAATACCCCGTTGACCGTATCGTTCCGAATGACTCATAAAAATTCAGGATATTAGTTTGAACATTCTAGAATGTCGCATTCTTGGTATTATATTTTAATCGAATTTTAAAATGGCGAAAAAATCAGCAAGGGTTCAATGCGTAAAAAAGCCCGCTTTTACTAAAAAAAAAAATAATGACACTGGCAATTTTCAATTTTTTTTTCATAACATTTTCAAGGTGATACTCTTGAGATATGATAGTTTAAGGAAAAAATAGCTTCATAGTGGGCATTTCGAAAAAAAGGTTATTTATTCTTATATCTGAAGAGCCATTTCCGAGTGACGTAAGGAACGATAATCATGAAAAATGAGCGATTTATTATTTTAAAAAAGTGGCCGCCAACAACTTATAGTAATTTTGCCTTCAATTTGCGCTTGGGGTCATTTTGACCCCGAGTGACCACGGAGAGTCAAGGAGGTACGATCATTAAGAAGAATCCAACTTTCGAGTCTGAAATTTTTATCTGATGTTGACGAATACGTTACGCACTCTTTGGAAAAATTTGAGCTATATTGACCGTTCAGTTTTTTCGTAATAAAATTACAAAGTCGAGCACTTTGAGCCAGTGAAGCCCGTCGTCTTGTGGAGACGATCGACCGGAAGTGCGTCGATCACGGATTTGCTGCTGACATATTCAACTACGGTCGTTGGAAAACTGAAATTTGATAAATTAGACATAATAGATATTGTAAAAAATGGAAAATTCGAACTTCACCGTGTAGTTCAAGCACTACATTATAAAACGATCTCAACTTCCGGTTGAATATTATCATAATGACGAAATAGCGCCCATAGACTTGCCAACGTTGGGCGTAACAGCTGACTCGTTTGGCGAGCATAACCTAGCTCTGTAGCGAGATTCTGTAACTCGGTAGCGATAGTTTTCGTTGTCGCTAGCTACCGACAGCCAATCGCATGCACGATCAGAGAAGAAAGGGCTGTCTTATTCGCTGTCGCTAGCTAGCGATAACGAAAACGGTCGCTACCGAATTACAGAATCTCGCTACTGCTTGGAAATCTTTGTGAAGACTCTAGAGTCGTTGAGGATCTAATTTTTCAGTTTTTATTAGTAAATATGCAATAAATAAAATATTTACCACAATTTTGGCACTTTGGGATCGAAAATACGAATATTCATCATAAGTTAATATAAATCAGAACACTCGTGGAGTAACATAAATTTAGTTTCTTTGTTGACCCTGAGGAAGTAGTCGTACCTCCTTAAAATTGACATGTAAATTTTTATGTACTACCTAGTAACATGACATGTCAATTTTGAGATACTTAATACCTATTCAAATGAAATTATTCGAACAGGGTTTGTTGATTTAAATATAACGATTAAAAATACATTGTCGCATTAACATCTCGCTCTCTCCCTCTCCCCTCTCTCTCTCTCTCTCTCATCCCCCCTCCTATTTCACGTATAACTGAACTATTGCCTTCGTCGCGATTTCGTAATTTGTATGAAAGGTAACTTTTTCATTACTTTAAATTACTTTAAATTAAATGGATATTCAATTTTCGCAACTAAGCCAACTGTGGGCAAAAGCAATACATTAGATTTGCCAGCCGATACACAACCAGAAAAATACTGGAAGATCAACACTTTACTACCATGTAGTAGATAATATCATTGTAAATTTAAAACGCAAATCATGCATTTTTTAAATTGGATATGGCGAACAGAGAAATTTTCATGAATAATTATGGAATAATCTTAGTGGTAGAAAGAAGTTTTATTTTCATCGCTTTTTCGGCTTTTTACAAAGCTGTTACACCATTAAACATCGCTCTCTTACAATATAACTTATCACTTTCGTCTTTTATTATCTTCAATTTTTTGTCACACTCTGAATTCTCGCTCTCCATTACCACCGTTTCTCTTTTCTTACACTCTCTTTCCATTTTCCTAAAAAAATGTACACATATTTACATCTATCTCCCCGCTCAGCCTCCCTATTAATTTATCTTCTATTGTCCTCTTATCCCTTTCCCCCTTTACCCACTTCTCTATATATGTTTTCGCTTCCTTAAATATTACCCCTCTTCCTTTTTCACTCTTAATCACGTGCTCCATTGTTTCTCTTTCTCGTTTACATATCCGGCAGGTCCATTTCACTTCCCCTTTTTTCCATCCCTCCCTATATTTCCACACCTTATCCTCGCCCATGCTTCCATATCTTTTCCTTTAATGTTTTTTGCCACCCAATAAGTCCGCGGTGCTTCGTCGTTTTCTATTATCGCTTTGTATAAATTATTATACGTCAATTTTTGTATCGTTTTTTCTTTCTATGGTATTTCTTTTGAAGTTCTTCAATTTCTTGTCTATCAAATTCTCTATTATTTTTTATTTCTTTCCCCTCTTTTATCATATCTGTTATATCCTCAATTTTTAATTCCTTTGATACTTTCGTAAAGTCTCTTCCCCATTTTGACGGCTTCCTGTTGGAGATTCCTCTTATTTTCTCTCTTAAGGAGGTACGAGCACTTCCTCGGCGTCAACAAAGAGACTAAATTTATGTTACCCCACGGGTGTTCTGATTTATGTTAAGTTAGGTTGAATATTCGTATTGTCGATCCCAAAGTGCCAAATTTGTGGTAAATATTTTATTTGATGCATATTTACTAATAAAAAGTGAAAAATTAGATCCTCAACGACTCTGGATTCTTCACGACGATATCCAAGCAGTACCGAGATTCTGTAACTCAGTAGTGGACGTTTTCGTTATCGTTAATAAGAGGCTCCCTTTGCATGTGATTAGCTGTTCCTAGCCAGCGACAACGAAAACTGTCGATACCGAGTTACAGAATCTTGCTACAGAGCTAGGTTATGCTCGCCAAACGAATCAGCTGTTACGCCCGACATTGACAAGTCTTTGGGTACTATTTCGTCATTATGATAATACTCAACCGGAAGTTGAAACCGTTTTATAATGTAGTGCTTGAACTACACGGTGAAGTTCAAATTTTCGATTTTTTACAATATCTATTATGTCTAATTTATCAAATTTCAGTTTTCCAACGACCTTAGTTTGATGTGTGAGCAGCAAAACCGTGATCACCGCACTTCCGGTCGACCGTCTCCATAAGACAACGTGCTTCACTAGCTCAAAGTGCTCGACTTTGCAATTTTATTAAGAAAAAACTGAACGGTCAATATAGCTCAAATTTTTCCAAAGGGTGCATAACGTATTCGCCAACATCATATAAAAATTTCAGGCCCGAAAGTTGGATTCGTCGTAACGCTCCAACCTCTTTAAACAAATATTGGGCCATCTATTACTTTCCATTCTTATCAATAGTTTTATATAACGTAGCGCTCTTACCCTAATTTTGTACTCGAATGTTGGTATTCCTATCTCTGTTCTCCACACGTATCTGGGCGTTCTTCTATCGATTCCTGACGGCATTTTTCAATACCTATTTTGTATAGAACAATCTTAGTAATTGATACGTCAGCCTTAGAAGCTTTTAGAGAATTTACGAAAGCATATTAAAAAGGAGAACTGCCCTAACTTATATAAACTTTTCCAAGCAGCAATAGTACTCCCAGTGAGCTCCGTCGGCTGTGAGAAAAGATTTTTTGCCACGAGGCAAATAAAAATGTCGCTTGAAAGCACAATGCTTCGAGAAAGATTATCTCATATATCACTGCTGCGCATGGAGAATTACATTGTTAAAAAAAAACGACTAGCTGAAAAAGTGTTAAGCCGATTTTCAGAAAAAAAATACGTCTTATTTAATTGCATGCCGGCTGGAAGTGAAGTTTAAAGACTACTAAATGGTTTGAAGAATTATGGAAAAATTAAAATTTTTATTTAATATACCACGTTTTTAAAACGGACTAAAAAGTATAAAATCATTTTTCGTAGCCCCATTCAGATTTATAACCCCATACAGATGTCTAACCCCATACAGATTGTCCTGAACATTTATGATTGTGAATTTTTATGCTATGAAAATTAGTAATAGCTTCTTTATAATATCAAAGTTACAGTCCGCCCTTGAAAATTTTCTCATGAAGTTCAGCCTGTACAGTGTAAAATATTTTTTTCAGCTATTCGTCATTATTTTGACGGAATGTTGTTTCTATTTCATCAGCTTTCTTCCTCCTTTGGTTCAATTCCGAATTAATATGCGAAATTTTTTGCTTGAATTTCTTTATTTCATCATTAGATTAGGCTTCGCAAAACAAAGGGTAATTCTCGAAATATTTCAATTTTTCTTCAAAATTAGGTAAGGTTTTTCTTGCATTTTATCATACAGTGATCTACGGCCCACTATTCTTACACCGGAACCACCAGCTGGCGCTGAAACTGACTGATTATCACGTTAACATAATCTAAATTGTCAATATAAATTCTCTATTTTTTTCACTATCATGGTTGTTCGCCCCTGACTGGAAAAAGTGCGGATAAGTGCGGCTGATTCGATGATCATTATATTGTACAAACTATCATCTCGCAGTAACAATTGAAATAATGACCGGGACGAACCCGGAAATACAACAAAAAGCTTTTTATGCGTAAACATGTGGTAGAAAATGTAACAATCTTGAACTTTTTTTCAAACGACGAAAAAATAATATTCCATTAACAAATAACACAGCAAAATGTTTCAAAAGTATCTGTTCTTACCTGCTTGATCCAAATCCATAACAATATTTTCAAAGAAATCGCTGTTAACAAAAATGTTTACTTTTTAACTGAGACAGTCAAACTCAGAAAGCCGAGAATGATACGTACACTTGCAGCGATGGTAAAGTTCTGAGTGAAACTAGGGCGCGTGTGCAATCAATGAGAGACCGGGAAGGGTTGCCTATTGTTCTCTAGTCATTTAACAATAATAATAACCGGTTTTTTTTACCTGCGTCAAGTTTTAGAAATTGGTTTATGACCGGCTCGATCGTCAGAATACCTGTATGTGCAACGCATGCAGTAGATAATAGTAAGGAGCGTATAGGGAGTAGCTGTCGGTGAGAAAAGTCACACAACAGTTCATATCATTTGCAGTGTAATAAAATTGTTAGTGGCTTAAGTGAACTATTCATTCATCAATTATCTATTGCACGCGCCCCATGTTTGTCCTTTTAAATCTTACAAGGATTTTCATAGCTATTAAAAATTCACAATCACAAATCTTCAGGACAATCTGTATGGGATCCCAGATAGACACATTTAGCTCACATTGGCATCATATGGACATTATCTGTGATGCATAGAAATTAACACAGCTATGTGTCGCTTATGAGTGCTCACCTTCAAGTCATATTTGCATCACATGACGATTCATAATAATACATCCAATTGAAGCAAAGTTGTTCTCACGCGAGTATGCATGCAATGAATTCATCAGCACTAGCAAAATCGGATCACGAATATCCAACAATAAGGAAGTGCATATGGGGTTCATATTGGTGTCACAGGGTGACGTAAATGTTGTGTTCATATGAAGCTCATATAAGCGTCATGGCGTGAAGAAATTGTAGTGCTCATATGGAGCTCATATAGGCGTCACGGCGTGACATAACTACGTTGTGCTCATTTGGAGCTCATAAGGGTGTCACGGCGTGAAAAAATTGTAGTGCTCATATGAAGCTCATATTGCCGTCATGATATGATACAATTGTTGTGCTTATATGGACGCTAGAGGGCGTAACCCGTACTACGACACTGTACAGGCTGTCGGATCTGTACCTGAAATGAAAAAATTTAAAAGTCTACAAATGATGAATAGAAAAAAATTCGGGTAATATTTTTCGTCTATATATGCTTTACTTATATTGCTGCCTATAGGATAATTGGATTAAAACGTGTTCTGCCTCATTAAAGTTTTTGTCTAGCCTCGGTTTCGAACCTACGTCTTCTAATTCTAGAGCTGAGCGCGCTACCCACCTAACCATCCTATCACTTGTGTAAATTTCCTTTTTTTCGCTTCTTACTTTTATCATTTAAAAAAATGTCAATAAGTGGGAAAACGTTGAAGTTTGCATTGTTGCAATGCAACGAAAATTAATTCTTTTTGACTACTGAATTTTTTTTGCTCATTTAGGCAGTAAAAATAACACACGTTTTTACGTATTCTTTCTATAGTTTTACGACTTCAAGGCTTTTGATGATGATAAAAATAAATGAATGACTGCAGTTATTATTACATGTATCATATAAAATGAATACCTTGTTGTCCTTGCTAAATATTTTAGTGATGTAAGAAAGCCATCCAGATGCATTAAAAGGAATGATGAATTTTTCAAGAAGGTACAATACATCCATTTGAATAAAAAAAAAACACCAAATTTAATCCAATATATGATAATTGGATTAAAACGTGTTCTGCCTCATTAATGTTTTGGTCTATCCTCGGTTTCGAACCTACGTCTTTCTAATTCTAGAGCTGAGCGCACGACCTACCTAATCATCCTATCACTTGTGTAGATTACCTTTTTTCGCTCCTGACTTTTATCATTTTAAAAAATGTCAATAAGTGGGCAAAATTAATTCTTTTTGACTACTGATTTTTTTTGCCCATTTAGGCAGTAAAAATAACTGACACGTTTTTACGTATTCTTATTATAGTTTTACGACTTCAAGGGTTTTGATGATGATAAAAATAAACCAATGACTGCAGTTATTATTACATGTATCATATAAAATGAATACCTCGTTGTCCTCGCTAAATATTTTAGTGATGTAAGAAAGACATCCAGATGCATTAAAAGGAATTATGAAAAAATGTTAAATTTTTTAAGAATATAAACTACATTTTATTCCTTTATTTATTTTTTTCACAATTTTTTCCTTTTTTTCTCTCTCCCTCTCTCTTACACATGCAATTCTTCAATCTAAAACTTGTTCTAAACTGTTAAATATTGTATATATTATTGAAATATATACAATATTTATTTGTATATTATATTATTTATATTATTATATATTTGTTTAAATATTCATATTTATCTTGTCCGTCTGTTTGTTTGTTTGTCATCCAATTCTGAGCTATGTTCAGAGTTTCAAATCTCCAGCTCATCCGGAAGTTAGTTTAAAATCGATTGCAAAATTTGTATCGAACAAACGAACAGCCAGTCAAGAAAACGAGTTAATAAAAACGTGGTAAAATAGTTGATTTTTTGTAAGATATTGCAAGAGTTTGATATCATTATTAACATGCACGTATGATTAAAGCAAGTTTCATATTTCATGAGTGTTGCGTGATTACTGACTATTATGTAGATTTTATTTGAAATAAAGATGATTTTGATCAAAACCAGTTTTCGTCAGGCCCCTCCTAGCCCCTCCCCCCTCAGCCCAAGAAAAAAACGCCGACTACGCTAATGCACTTGGATGTGCAGTGTAGATGCAAAAAAGAGACGAAACGATACCGCGCATCAAGTGACATTTCAAAATGGCCGGTCCCGAAGAATCGCGGAAAGTAACTTTAATGAAAATCGGTACTTTGATGGTTAACAATCGCTGCTAAACTCGTTTACTCGCTGCGCGCGAATTTCCTTCGGTGATTAATGATACCGCTATACGTGCTACCATACGTATCTAGATCGAGTACGTAGTGCACGAGAAAATTGGTGCAAATTTGGACTCCACGAATATCCGAGAATCTCGGGTGCATTCACCTGGAGGTACGTATATATATATCCAGATTGTAGGTTATGTACGGAAGTGCCCGATCTTTTGCGTCCCAGTCGTTGCAGCTCGCAATAGCGTACAAATAACAAAACCGTTGATTGGGAAACTTTTCGAGGTTACAACAGTTTGAATTGACAACGAATCGCGCGGATTTTGTTTTGAACAAATCCGTAGCAAAAACCAACTATAGAATTTTAATTTAAAAACATTCGAACTTTTTTAACAGATTAATATTCGAGAATAATGATTTTTTTTTTGGCATGAGATAATTTTTTTATACGCAAGTCCGAGAAAAATTCGTCATCGATGCTTCTCTAAATTCCGGTACGTTTAATTCACGAAGAAAAAATCAAGGCATTTTAATACAGTTTCCTATGGAAAACCGTGAATTTTGTGGCTGTAAAAATCTCTCGCATCCGCATTTAAGGCGTTATTGCCTTTGGATGATCGGATAACCAGGCCTTTTTTGGGATTTTTTTTGAAAATACTAATAAAGCAATCAAAATTAAATTTAGAAGGTTTTCATTTACATATCTGTAGACAATCAAATCAATTTTTTATTTTCCAAAAAAATACAAAATAGCGGCCCAGTAGCCGGTAGAAGGAGAGCGCCTTTTTTTTAGACCCTCCACGGATAGACTCGTTGGAGACGCACATGAGCATCTAGAACAATTTTTTTTTTCGTAATCTACTTGAGTTTTATTAGCGAAGTACCACGATTATTACAAAATATTGATTTCTGCAAATTAGGCATCATTTTGAAAAAAAGTCGCATTGTCGACTTCAAAAACGGCCTTAATGTGTTTTTCAAAACTGTAATTGTTAATCGATCGTAAGAATCGTGTGTACGTCGCTAAAAAATCTATCCGAGAAGCTACAGTTGAAATTTGATGTTAATCGGTTGAAAATAGTAAGGGCTACGAGTTCGGCCTATTTTGAAAACATGCTTTTTAAGGAAAACGCGTTTAAAGTTTAAAAAAATAATTTTTGAACGTGAAATCTCGAAGACAGGGCGATTTAAAATAACTTTTGCGTATCATTCTTAGGATGTTTATACATCATTTAAGGTGTTACTGGATGGACCGTCGGGCAAAAAGTTAGTCCAAAATCTGTGGATCGTGGAGTTATAAGTCTAGATCATGTCGTACATGTTTAGCCTTACAAATAGCTAATTTAATAATAAATTAACGCTTAGAAATATTAATTTTCGACTTTTAATAATAATTCAAGTCAATTTCGATTATATTGGCGTGTACTTGACTGAGGTTTTGTCAGTGACTGTACATCTGTTTCAACAGCCCTTAAAAAAAAAATTCTTAATTTTTAAATTTAATCAATACGTTCAATCTTATTATTATCAATAATTACCCAAAAACTCAATATATTGGGTGAAGTAAAAAGTTCTGAGTGTTTTCCGCTAGATGTCTTTAGCGAGCCATATCTCACGATGTATACATCGCATCGGGTCATACTATACGGCGATTTGAAGGTGACATTAGGCTTCAAAAAAAGTTCTTTGATAATTTTGTGCTTGGTGAAGCCAGTTGTGTGTTACAGCGTTCCAAAATGAAGGTAAAAAAAGAAAAAATTCGATACATTCTTCAGTACCACTACGACCTATGTGAAAAGGTGGAGCACGCAGCCAAAAAAATTTGTGCTGTTTATAGACCCAATACAGTATCGAATGCAACAGCAGGGCGGTGGTTCCAACGATTCCGTTCTGGTAATATGGACGTCGAAGATGAGGCACGCTCTGGTAGGCCAATCGTCGAAAATGTCGATAAAATCATGGAAATCGTCGAGTCGGACCGGCATGTGAGCACTTATTCCATTGCCCAGGAACTGAAGGTTAGCCAGAAAACCGTTTGGAATCAGCTGCATAAGGCTGGTCGCAAGAAGAAGCTCGATGTATGGGTGCCACACGAATTGACGCAAAAGAACCTTTTGGACCGAATTGATGCCTGCGATTCTTTGCTGAAACGTAACGAAATCGACCCATTTTTTAAGCGGATGGTGACTGGCGATGAAAAATGGGTCACATACGAAAACAACAGCCGAAAAAGATCGTGGTCCAATCGCGGTGAGCCGGCCCAAACGATCGCCAAGCCCGGATTAACGGCCAAGAAGGTTTTGCTGTGCGTTTGATGGAATTGGAAGGGAATCATCCACTATGAGCTGCTCCCATCGGGCCAAACACTCAATTCGGACCTCTACTGTCAACAATTGACCAGATTGAAGCAGGCGATCGACCAGAAGCGGCCAGAATTGGCCAATAGGAAGTGTGTTGTGTTCCATGAAGACAACGCCAGGCCGCACACATCTTTAACGACGCGCCAGAAGCTCCGAGAGCTTGGATTGGAGGTTCTATCGCACCCGCGGTATAGTCCAGACCTGGCACCAAGTGATTATCACCTTTTCAAGCAATTGCAAAATTTTCTTGATGGTACAAAACTGGCCTCATGTGAGGCTTGTGAAAATGAGCTGGTCAAGTTTTTTACCAATAGAGAGGAGGACTTCTTCATTCGCGGAATTATGAAATTGCCTTCAAAATGGACAAAAGTCATCGAACAAAACGGCGCATATTTGATCTAAATCGGATAATCCTAACTATATTAATTTCATCGTCGAAATAAAGCGAAAAAACGCTCAGAACTTTTTACTTCATCTAATATATTGAGTTTTCCAATGATTGCTACGAATTCATCGTTAAAAACGGCGGTAAATATTCGGAAGTGTCACTCCTGTCAGAATCGAGCTGATTTTTTTGTGTGGTTTCTTACAGTTAAAAAACATCATATGTAATATTATTATGGCAGCGCATCAACAAAACGAAGGTCGTTCTACGCACCCCACGATTCTACGCACCCATCCGAGGTGCCCTCTGCCCACCCCAGTGTTCTACACATCCTGCGATTCCACACACCCATCCGAGGTGCCCTGCGCCCACCCCTGTGTTCTACGCACCCCACGATTCTACGCACCCATCCGAGGTGCTCTCCGTCCACCCCAGTGTTCTACACACCCTGCGATTCCACACACCCATCCGAGGTGCCCTGCGCCCACCCCTGTGTTCTACGCACCCCACGATTCTACGCACCCATCCGAGGTGCCCTCCGCCCACCCCAGTGTTCTACGCACCCCACGATTCCACGATTCGTGGCCTCGATGCTAAAGTATAGAATTACCCTCTTGGTAATTGTTTTTGTTGATGCGCTGCCATAATAATATTAAATATGCTGTTTTTTAACTGTAAGAAACCACACAAAAAAAATCAGCTCGATTCTGGCAGGAGTGACACTTCCGAATATTTACCAAAACGGCGATACCCCTCATTACTTTAATTAATTTTACCCGGGGCGTTGGTCTAGTGGTTAGCGTACTGACCAGCGGTTCGGGAGCTCGCAGGTTCAAATCCCAGTCGCGTCACTTTCGTCGTGAAATATTTTTCTTCAATATTTCTCGGCGAAAGACGACTAGTTCCGTGACTGGGAGGCGAACTTGGGACCGGCTGTATCGGTATAGGTTTTCCGTAGTTTCCCTATGCCCATGGCAGACATGTCATGGTGAATACGATACAGAGGGGGGGGGGGGGGGGAAGTCCGCCGCGGTCGCAAGGTGGGGGGATGGGTGGTTGACGGGGGGGAATTGTGGATGGTAGGTAGACGAGGGAATTGTGGAATGGGAGATATAGAGTGGGGTGTGGAATGTGGAATGGGTGACAGAACGAAGTTGAGGTGGGTTGGGGCTCGTAAAAAAAGGGGGAAGACCCTGTACGGCTGGAACAAACCAATAAAAAAAATACTTTAAGTAATTTCTCGACAATTACTCAGTCGATTCATTTGAAACTTCACATAATCAATCGCTTGATCCTAAATCTTGATGATATAATATTGTATTTTCAGAATTTACAGCGATTTAGTTCCATTCGTTTTGCAACCATTAAGGAGGTACGATCATTAAGAAGAATCCAACTTTCGGGCCTGAAATTTTTATATGATGTTGACGAATACGTTATGCAATCTTTGGAAAAATTTGAGCTATATTAACCGTTCAGTTTTTTCCTAATAAAATTGCAAAGTCGAGCAATTTGGGTTAGTGAAGCACGCCGTCTTATGGAGACGGTCAGAAGTACGGTGATCACGGTTTTGCTGCTCACGTATCCAACTAAGGTCGTTGGAAAACTGAAATTTGATAAATTAAACATAATAAATATTGTGAAAAATCGAAAATTCGAATTTCACCGTGTAAAGCACTACATTATAAAACGGTTTCAACTTCCGATTGAATATTATCATAATGACGAAATAGTACCCATAGACTTGGCAACGTCAGGCGTAATGGCTGATTCGTTTGGCGAGCATAACCTAGCTCTGCTTGGAAATCGTCGTGAAGACGAGTCGCCACAAAACGCAAAATTTTACCTGTAATATTAATTCCGCTGAGGATCCCGATACATTTAGTGCAACCTTTTTTAGTCCGTTTTTATGGTGAAACTATCATTGTGACTATGACGGAGACTACCCCAGAGTCGTTGAGGATCTAATTTTTCAGTTTTTATTAGTAAATATGAAATAAATAAAATATTTACCACAAATTTGGCACTTTGGGATCGACAATACGAATATTCAACATAAGTTAACATAAATCACAAGACCCGTGGGGTAACATAAATTTTGTCTCTTTGTTGACCCTGAAGAACTAGTCGTACCTCTTCAACGTCTGCAAAAGCTGTTTTTCCATAATCGACCGTGTTAAATTCATATGTTTATAACTACTCAATTAATTAGTGAAAAATTCTAAAATAATTCATGAATTATTATTCTATCAAGAACTATCATTTCTCAAATTTTCAAGAATTTTGCCGATTTTCTTATATTCATCCACTAGAACCAAGACAATAAAAAAGAACACGATACATTTTCTCTTCAAAGGTATTATATATAAGGCCTTAACTGCGGTCATCGACGTTAATCCTCCAGCGCAATTAACGGGTTACACGTAGTTCGCGACCGGAAAAAAGAGGTGTTTTCATGATTTTTTTTTTAGGAAATGGGTGCAAGTTTTTATTTTTTTTTTCATAGTAAAGGGTATCATTTCAACTATCTTTCACAATTTTTTTATCGGGAAATATTTATAAACGACGGAGATACAGTAAATTGCACAGACCGCTGTGCAAAAAAGGTCCTTCGTGGTGACCACTCCTGCTCGGGAACAAATCATCTGAAATCAAAAAACCAAATGAATTTAGTTTTTGTACCGTATTATATAGTCTTTAATCGAAGGATTCAATAAAATAATGATTTTTGAAAAAATGGTGGCCGATCGAAAGTGATCGTCGAAATTTCGGGGAAAAAAACACTATATTTTCCTTGATATAAAAAAAAGTATGCATTGAAAAACAATCTTTCGATTAAGAACTGCCTTTTGATATACAAAAAATGTCTGTGAAATTTCAAGCAGATCGGTTTAGTTGTTTTTGAGATATTTTGGTCACCGATCCTGAAAAAGTCATTGCGAGAAAAACGCGTTTAAAGTTTTACGTCAGGTATATACGTAGATAAAATACCTACCTGTACACGCTCATAACTCTCTCAATTTTCAACGGACCGACTTAAAATTTTCAGAGCATATTTTTGAAAGGTTATATTAGATGAAGTAAAAAGTTCTGAGCGTTTTTTCGCTTCATTTCGACGATGAAATTAACATAGTTAGGATTATCCGATTTAGATTAAATATGCGACGTTTCGTTCGATAACTTTTGTCTATCTTGAAGGCAATGTCATAATTCCGCGATTGATGAAGTCCTCGTCCCTATTGGTAAAAAACTTGACCAGCTCATTTTCACAAGTCTCTCTTGAGAGACTTGTGAAAATGAGAGAAATGAGTCTCTCTCAATGAGAGAAATGAGTCTCTCTTGAGAGAAAAGGTGATACGCGCTTGGTGCCAGGTCTGGACTATACGGCGGGTGCGATAGAACCTCCCATCCAAGCTCTCGGAACTCCTGGCGCGTCGTTACAGATGTATGCGGCCTTGCATTGTCTTGATGGAACACAACACCCTTCCTATTGGCCAATTCTGACCGCTTCTGGTCGACCGCCAGCTTCAATCTGGTCAGTTGTTGACAGTAGAGGTCCGAATTGAGTGTTTGGCCCGATGGGTGCAGCTCATAGTGGATGATTCCCTTCCAATCCCACCAAACACACGGCAAAACTTTCTTGGCCGTTAATCCGGGCTTGGCGATCGTTTGGGCCGGGTCACCGCGATTGGACCACGATCTTTTTCGGCTGTTGGTCTCGTATGTGACCCATTTTTCATCGCCAGTCACCATCCGCTTAAAAAATGTGTCGATTTCGTTACGTTTCAGCAAAGAGTCGCAGGCATCAATTCGGTACACAAGGTTCTTTTGCGTCAATTCGTGTGGCACCCATACATCGAGCTTCTTCTTGAGACCAGCCTTATGCAAATGTTTCCAAACGGTTTTCTGGCTAATCTTCAGTTCCTGGGCAATGGAATAAGTGCTCACATGCCGGTCCGACTCGACGATTTCCATGATTTTATCGACATTTTCGACGATTGGCCTACCAGAGCGTGCCTCATCTTCGACGTCCATATTACCAGAACGGAATCGTTGGAACCACCGCTTTGCTGTTGCATTCGATACTGTATTGGGTCCATAAACAGCAAAAAAATGTTTGCCCGCCTGCTCCGCCTTTTCACCTTGGTCGTAGTGGTACTGAAGAATATATCGAATTTTCTCTTTTTTTACCTCCATTTTGGAACGCTGTAACACACAACTGGCTTCACCAAACACAAAACTGTCAAAGACCTTTTTTTGAAGCGTAATGTCACCTTTAAATCGCCGTATAGTATGACCCGATGCGACGTATACATCGTGAGATATGTCTCACTAAAGACATCTAGCGGAAAACGCTCAAAACTTTTTACTTCGCCCAATATTATAAGAATCCGTCGAAAAAGAAAAATCGATTTTTTCAAAAATTCCAACTAGGTGTAACCCCTTGCATGACATTCCAGTTTTTTTTAACTGTGCAAAACTGCATAGATTTGATTATTTATTTTCTCGAAAAGATGTAGTGGAACTGCCGATGCTTCGAAGTTCATCGCAAACCGCAAATTTTCACATAAAAAAAAAAACCAGTATTCTCCTTCAACTGAATACTCGTATTGTCTCTCCGTTTATTCCATCTATCGTGGTGGTACATATTCACACCGATATCATTGCGAAGCCAGAAAAGAGCAGGACGAGTTTTCAGGAGGGTGGACCGTCGAAAATGACCTATTGATTGTTGGACACTCGAAATCACCTACCAATTGATTTGTGCATTTCCGGTGAATTGTTCCGGGCATGAATATACGTTAAATCGTACCAAGCTGGTTCATATTTGCACCGATTCCTGTTTAAACGCGGGCGCGCGCGCACACACGTACACACACACACACACGCACCTCCGTACACCGCGTGTACGAAATAAATAATACTTTGTAACCACTTATCAAGTGCTCTCGCGCCGCGCGACCCACAATTCCTAACCCTATCGTGCGATACGAGCTATACTAATGCGTGTACGTCGGGTTAACGCTGTAAGCGTTTCGTATGGTTATTAAACCCGGAGGAAATACGGCGGGCTTCGTAGGAGAGGAAGGAGAGGGCGATGTGCGTTGCGAGATAATCGAAAAGTTGGATTTACCTTGTCAGGAGGAGAGGACTAGGGAGAGTGATAGAGAGAGAGAGAGAGAGAGAGAGAGAGAGAGAGAGAGAGAGAGAGAGAGAGAGAGAGGCAAAGAGCGCTGGAGAGAGGGAGCTATACGTAATCTAATTACTGACCGCACGTTCGCCCATTATAAGACGTCCGTGTGCGTTCTCATTCGTGAGCTCAGCGGGCGGTATATTACAGAACTACGGTATTAACGGCGCTACCTCGACGCGAAACAGACCAAATCTTAACTAACCGCAAATCATTCCTAAATCCGTTTTTCCAAGCTTGTATTGAATAGCCTACCAAAGAAGAAAAGAGAAACGTTTACCGCCTCGCTCATCGATTTCGAGCAATTTTCTCGACCCTCGGGCGATTTTATGATCGCTTGACACATGACTTTATCTCGGGCCTTTTAGAGAAAATTTTGCTGACAATCGCGGCCCGATATTGCACGATAGTATAAAGCGTAAAAGAAGGGTAGTGAAGTACAGAAAAACATTTCGTTTATCGTTCTAAGTCGCGGTTTGAGGCGTGCCACTAGGAAAATCATGGTATTCACAGCTCTTTTTTAACTCGTTACGGAGCTATTCTACTGTGATGGTTCAAAAAATAAGCTATTTTTAATAATTTTTTTTTTTCGAAAACTCTTGCATGTATCGGTACAAACTTTTTCTCAATCAAAGGTAGACTCTTACAGAATAAAAAACAATTTTTTTCGTTGCATATAAATGTATATTTATTTAACAATTGGTAATCGTGTAACGGCATGAAAAAAAAGTATGTCGCTGGCGTTGATGATTTGCGCTCTCCAGATAATCTGAAACAAAAAAATTCAAAACGATTCTTCATCTGTATGAGTGTCGCTATCGCCCGAACTAGAAATATTATTTTATATTGCACAATAACAAAATGGCGTCGTTTTTTGTAAATGTGTTCGAAAAACACGTTTTTTTTCGGCTTTATTCGGGTGAAAGTATAAGTAAAAATTAATATTTGTTAATAATTCAAGTTCGGGCGATAGCGACACTCATACAGATTATGAATCTTTTTGAATTTTTTGTTTCAGATTACCTGGAGAGCGCAACCCATCAACGCCAGCTACATACTTTTTTCATGCCTTTACACGATTATAAATTCTTAAATAAATATACATTTACAGTACTGGACAAAAAAAAAGTACGCGCTAGTCGAAATTTCTTACCCCACTAAAATTTACATAGCGGACTCAAAAATAAAGGTAATTGAATTTCCCAAGTGGCGTTTTAAAGAGGACAAGTTTACCTTTATTTTGCTTTTTTAGAAAATTCTCTACAATTTTTTTTCGCCCCGGTGCTCACTTTTGAACGTGGCCATTTTTCGACTATTTATTGGCCGTCGAAAATTAACTGCAAAGTTTATGGAAAATTTTTTCCTCGGTTTTTTCCATGGGAAACTTGAAAAGAATATCAAAACCGACCTTTTTATTTTTTATAAAGTCGCGTACGATTTTTTTTCGCCCTGGTATTGCATTTTTAGCTAAAAAAAGACATGTTTTAGAAAAAAAGGCGTCATCGAAGAACTATAGGGTTGCAGGAGAAATGTCAAGAGGGTAAAAAGTTGCGGGGGTTCACACTGGAGTGGCTAGAATTTTTTCAGAATTTTTCTTGGACATTTTTTTTTACCATTTTTGGGTGGAACTTTGATGAGTGGAGAACCTCCACTTGGGAACTATGGGGTCTAGGACAATTAAGAAAGGAAATTTGTTTACATTTTCATTTTTAATTAACTATAATTTTTCTAGATGTTTTTTTTTATTTTTGAAAATAAAAATTAAAAAATGAAAAAAAATTGTTGTTAATTAAAAATGAATATGTAAACAAATTTTCTTTCTCAATATATTGTCCTAGACCCCATAATTCCCAAGTGGAGCCTCTCCACGCATCATAGTTCCAACCAAAAATGGTAAAAAAAATGTAAAAAAAAAAACTGAAAAAATTCTAGCCACTCCAGTGTGAACCTATGCAACTTTTTACCCTCTTGACATTTCCTCTGAAACCCTATATTTCTTCGATGACGCCTTTTTTTCTGAAACATGTCTTTTTTAGCTAAAAATGCAATACTGGGGCGAAAAAAAATCATACGAAACTTTCTAAAAAATAAAAATGTAGGTTTTGATATCCTTTTTAAGTTTACCATGGAAAAAACTGAGGAAAATAATTTCTACAAACTTTGCAGTTAATTTTCGACGGCCAAAAAATAGCCGAAAAATCGTCACGTTCAAAAGTGCGCACCGGGGCGACAAAAAAAACGTAGAGAATTTTCTAAAAAAGGCAGAATACAGGTAAACTTGTCCTCTTTGAAACGCCACTTGGGAAATTCAATTACCTTTATTTTTGAGTCCGCTATGTAAATTTTAGTGCGATAAGAAATTTCGACTATTGCGTACTTTTTTTCGTCCAGTACTGTATATACAGTGAAACCTTGCTCATACGTTTTGCACTTATACGTTTGTATTATTTATACGTCAAATTTCTCTGGCACCGGCATATTCCGCCTATAAAGAATGTAATAAAGTTTCATTTCTACGTTTTTCACTTATACCTTTTTTGCGCTTATACGTTATTAATTTTCTTCCCCTGCGTCCGTTTCGGGGTCTGCTTTTTCTTAGTTGTAAGTAAAGCAGTGTTTCGTGACATAGAAAGAAACCAGAACAAGAATTTAAAAAAAATTTACAACCCGTACCTCAATTTTTTCCAGTGTAAAATTCTAGGATAGTACTATGTATGCATGTAAAGGATGTCTCAAAATAACCTGACATTTTAAATTGCGCGCCATTTTTTTTATGGCGAACATAGAATACCAATCTTTGACAACTGGCATCAGAAAGTATTGAGGTTTAGTCATGGAGAATTACACGATCGAGCAACGCATAGAAATTGTGAAAATGGAATGTGAAACAATGCAGTTATTGCAGACGAAGTTTCATGGTCGTGTTATCTCGCGCCGCGCCGATGTGAATTGGCCACCAAGATCGTGCAATTTGACGCCATTGAACCTCTTTGGGGTTTTATAAAAGGAAACGTATATGCCAATGGTCCACGGACCATTTCGAAGCTCAAGGAAGCAATTGGACTCACCATTAATGAAATTATTCCGCAATTATGCCAAAATATTGTTGAAAATTTCGTCAAAAGATTAAACGCTTGCAAACAGGGACGAGGCGGCCATTTATCGGATATTGTGTTCCTCGCATAACCTCCATGTTTCTACCTTATATTAAAATAAAAATATTCCTACTTTTCAAATAAATAATACGTTTTATTAATAAATAGAAAATGTCAGGTCATTTTGAGATACCCTTTACCTAACTGTCATTACATATCTCTTATTTATACGAAAATGTCTGTTATTTTCCAGTCTAAAACGTCGAAGCTTTAATGTTACAAACTCGCATCAAATAAAAATTCTCAACGAAAAAAAAGATTGAGTTGGCTCATTACTTTGTTACTACCAATCAAATTTTCAATTGGAAAACCACATATTAGTATAATAGAGGTACTGCTATACCTATACTATACGCCGGAGATGGATCATCTGAAACAAAAAAATCAAACGGTTTTAGATTCAGTATGTTAATGGCTATAACGCATATCATATGAATTTGATTTATGTAAAAATAACAAAATGGCGGACATTTTTCGAAAAAAACATGCCATTTTGACATGTATCGCTGTGAAAAAATAATTTTGTATCGTCAATTACGTGTATAATAAAACTCCTATTTTGTAATTCCGATTTATTTTATGGTTTCGCTGAAAAAAACCACAAAATATGCCCTTTTTTGGTCTCTAGAGTGGCCTTAAGGCCTTAAGCTACACTATACCGTATTTGCCGAGGGTACGAGGACACTGTGGAAAAACCATACCGGTGTAGACGGCTTTATATCCTCCTGATTCTCTGGTGCACATACTTTTACTCAAGTATAAACACGAAGGTATCAAAAGTGTTCGCGCCTTTCGCTCACTGGTTGATGCTCCAGTTGGTACACGGCTAAGCGGTCACCGCTCCGAGTGTTGGCAATGCTGCTTAGCTCGAAGTACCGCCCGAGCCGAACTCCGACCGCACATCTACCAGTATCGGTCAATTTATTTTAAATATTGGGTGAAGTAAAAAGTTCTGAGCGTTTTCCGCTAGATGTCTTTAGTGAGCGATATCTCACGATGTATACATCGCATTGGGTCATACGATACGGCGATTTAAAGGTGACATTACGCTTCAAAAAAAGTTCTTTGACAGTATTGTGTTTGGTGAAGCCAGTTGTGTGTTACAGCGTTCCAAAATGGAGGTAAAAAAAGAGAAAATTCGATACATTCTTCAGTACCACTACGACCAAGGTGAAAAGGCGGAGCAGGCGGGCAAAAAAATTTTTGCTGTTTATGGACCCAATACAGTATCGAATGCAACAGCAAAGCGGTGGTTCCAACGATTCCGTTCTGGTAATATGGACGTCGAAGATGAGGCACTCTCTGGTAGGCCAATCGTCGAAAATGTCGATAAAATCATGGAAATCGTCGAGTCGGACCGGCATGTGAGCCCTTATTCCATTGCCCAGGAACTGAAGATTAGCCAGAAAACCGTTTGAAACCATTTGCATAAGGCTGGTCTCAAGAAAAAGCTCGATGTATGGGTGCCACACGAATTGACGCAAAATAACTTTTTGAACCGAATTGATGCCTGCGATTCTTTGCTGAAACGTAACGAAATAGACCCACTTTTGAAGCGAATGGTGACTGGCGATGAAAAATGGGTCACATACGAGAACAACAGCCGAAAAAGATCGTGGTCCAATCACGGTGAGCCGGCCCAAACGATCGCCAAGCCCGGATTAACGGCCAAGAAGGTTTTGCTGTGTGTTTGGTAGGATTGGAAGGGAATCATCCACTATGAGCTGCTCCCATCGGGCCGAACACCCAATTCGGACCTCTACTGTCAACAACTGACCAGATTGAAGCAGGCGATCGACCATAAGCGGCCAGAATTGGCCAATAGGAAGGGTGTTGTGTTCCATCAAGACAACGCCAGGCCGCACACATCTTTAACGACGCGCCAGAAACTCCGAGAGCTTGGATGGGAGGTTCTATCGCACCCGCCGTATAGTCCAGACCTGGCACCAAGCGATTATCACCTTTTCAAGCATTTGCAAAATTTTCTTGATGGTACAAAACTGGCCTCAAGAGAGGCTTGTGAAAATGAGCTGGTCAAGTTTTTTACCAATAGGGACGAGGACTTCTTCAATCGCGGAATTATGAAATTGCCTTTAAAATGGACAAAAGTTATCGAACAAAACGGCGCATATTTGATCGAAATCGGAAAATCCTATGTTAATTTCATCGTCGAAATAAAGCGAAAAAACGCTCAGAACTTTTTACTTCATCTAATATTTTATATATATATCTATCGACTTCGATACATGTTAGATATATTTTACAATAGACTAATCACTCACAATTCATCGAATTCAATTGCAATTGCTATTAAAAAAAAAAAAACATCGCGAATTATGCACCGATCGCCATTTTCAAATGCTTAAGAGTTTCCAATACATACAGTATTTCTCTTCTACGTTATTCTCATTTATACGTCATTCTTGCTGTACCCCTTGAAAAACGTATAACTGAAGTTTTACTGTATGGAAATATATGGATGCGGACATCAAATTTTACGTGAATAATACGCATCACAGGGGCTTCCGGCAAGTTCGCATCACACAGTTTTGTTAGTAACGTAACGCAATATGCCCCTTGCGGGCCAACGAAAAAAAAAACGGGGCACGAGATCGGCCTTTGTTTCCCTTTCCTGCACGTTATTACCCGCGGTAACTACGCCGTAGCCAGGTGGATCAGGCTCTAAAGAAGGGTCGTTTTCAACATAGGTACGTATATACACACTCGCACGTTTGGGAACGACTAATAAATATATATATATATATGTATATGTACCAATGGGAGCTATGTATTACACTCTTGAAGTACCCTACGTCGGAACGATTCCCGTTCGACTGATCACGCAGACAAGCACGTAGCCGCCCGCCACACGTGTGGACAAACCGCGTGAGCCTAACCCTCGAATGTAGAACCAAAAGTTTTTTTTTTTTTTTTTTTTTCTTCGTAGACTCGTTCTCTTGCTTTCTCATCAGCATACAACGTTACATTCCTGCATGTGAGGACTACACTATAGCAAAGCCTCTAGAACCTTTTCAAAATATTATCTCTTCGGCGCCATTACACGTATATACGTTTCGAGGGCTATATCCATTCGTCCTGATGCCTTCGTCTATAATATTCATAATTGTCAAACGTCACATGGCGCGTTTGACGATCGAGCAAAACACTTTTCGTTGTTTCACGCTTATTCTTCGATTATTTTCGAAAGAATAAGAGTCGAGACGTTAAAAAAAAAACAAATCAGTAAAAACACAACGAAATATCGCGCTAAGGCCGCAAATGCTATCCAAATACGTTTCTGCGTAGTTTTGGAAATACATCAAGGAAAATATATCCATATGCGTATGTGTGTACCGGGAGAATACCATATACACATAGGCAGGTCGTGTCCGCATCGCGGCGTTTCTCGCAACGCGCACTATACAGTTTATACAAAAGCGAGCGGTCACGAATTGCCGAAGAAGTCCTCTCCGAGCACGCAGTCTTACGTGAGACGCGGCAGGGGCAACATCGCTCCTCTCACACATACATCTGTCGCTGCTACAGCCTCATTTTTTTTTTTTTGTACATCCTGCGAGAGCACGATCCTCGAACGCGTCATTCCAGTTGTGTCGTTTTTTTTTTTCTTTCTTTTTCCACACGTTCGTCAGCATCGCGGATACAACTTTTCGTGCGTGTGCATATTATCCTGTGGGGTATATTGTTTTTTTTTTTTTTTTTTTTGGACGATCGCATGCCTTTTCTTTGTACATTGGTTGTACTTTCGTATACGGTGTCGGGCGCTTTGCGCGCAAACGTGAGTCCGACTGTTGCGTGTTTGTGTGTCGGAATAGTTTGAAAAACTTTGTTCGACGTTGCGGGGTAAACTCCTCGTCACGTTGAAGCAAACGTGAACTATTTTCGATATTGGAAAACTATATCGTTCGCCGAGAGAAATTGGGGATAGAAACGGAATAGTGTCGAAGTAATATCACACTCCGCGTCGCATACCTCAATGCGAAGCACATATATATATATATATATATATATATATGTGTGTGTGTTTGTGCTGTACTATATACACCTATCCATATGCGTATACATTCGTGACATCGTAACTGTAAACTTTCATCCGAATACCGCGTCGAAGCCTCGATGTTTCTGAACAATGAGCAGTCTCGAATCTACCGGGAAAACGTTGCCGTGAAATTCGACTTTTTTCATCCCTTCGTGTACATGTTTGTCATCGCCGACTAGGCGCGTGTGTGTGTGGGTGTGCGTGTGTGCGTGTATGCGTGCGTGTGCGCGCGCCAGTTATGAGGCCGCGCGGCATGATTCAGACAACGCGTTAATTCATCCAACGCGTGTATTTCGATGCCTGATCGATATGCTCCGAGGATCTCCCGTATAAAACAAACCGAATAAACGTAAGTATATTGTATTTTTTTTTTTGCCTATCTGAGACTTCAATCTTGCTCGAATTTTCCCCGTTATTGTGAGACAAAAAAGCCACTTACTTGAACAATGCAAACAATGTAGAATAAAATAGCCAGGCACGAAATGCTTCGAAATAAACAATATTCCTACACGATAATCTTAGATTGTTATCGTTATCGATATAATATTATCGCGTTTAAAGCGCATCTCCTATCGATCCCTTATCGCGCGCCATTGAAAACTACGTCTTTTTTCTTTATTTTTTTCGCTCTCGCTCTCGTCGGCACAGAAGAGCAGTTGCCGATTTACCAGCAGGCTGAGTAGGCTTTAGCCTATATAAGGCGGCAGATTTCGAGGCAATTTTTTTTTTAAATTCTATTTGTCACAATCCAGAAAGCACGAACATCGGGAAGATATGTATTGTCTGTAAGGCGGCTTTCTGATGTTTTGAAGATTGAAGTCTTTAAGGTTGGTGTCTAGTCTAGAGAGCGAAAAACAAGCTTATTTTCGAAAACGTTTTTCTCAGCTTCTTTATCAGATATAACAATAAAACTTTTTCGAGGACATAATGTTATCCTTATAGAATAGAAAAAAAATTGTTTACTTCGTCCAGCGTTTTTTGTCCAATTTTCAGAGGGCGCCAAAGTCGAGTCCTCAAAAAAAAAATGTGTTCCCATGGCGGACAAACAATCTCCGGATTGGCACGTCCGAAACAAAAATAGGAAAGGACATTTTAAAGAGGAAGGTTTGCCACGTGGTAATTCACCACCGTTTGCCAAAAAATCGATAATAGAAAAAAATGACGGCTATTTGAAAAACATTGTACGAAAATCGACCTATTTTTTCACCGTTTGCGTCCTGTACATTTTTATATTATACATTTTTTTACAAAAATGTGGTGAATTACCATACAAAACACCTTAATAAAGAATCGTACAGTTTCATCAAAATCGATCGAGCGGTTGCGGAGATTGTTTGTCCGCCAGTTGAAAAAAAGTGATTTCCTGAAAAACGCGTTTAACGTTTTGGACCTGAAATGGTGTGTGTAGGACTTGTCCCCACACACACCGCTATAACTTTGTTTCTATTACGAATTTCGTAACAAAATTTTAGGAGGTGATTCTCGACGTTATAAGACGTTGACAAATAAAATAATTTTTTTTTCGATTTTCCAAAAATTCTAGACTACATGCCAACCTTAAGGCGTCTTCTCACTTTAGACGCTAAAAAAAGGCTATTTTCATGAATTTTATTTGATAGATTTATATTATAGATATTGTTATAAAAGTTGTTACACTTAATAAATACACTTTTGAAATACAGAAAAAATATTATTTATTTATTTAAGTCACTATTTATACACGAAAATGGTAGTTAAAAAAATGCCCTAAAAAAATTGTAGGTCTGCGTTGTTGATGAAATCTGGAAATGGATATCTGAAAAAAAAAAATCAAACGGTTTTAGATTCAGTATGCTAATGGCTATAGCGCATATCATACGATTTTTGATATATGCAAAAATAAAATGGCGGACATTTTTCGAGAAAACAAAAAAAAACGTGTTTTTGGCAAAAGAAATAGTAAATATCAAAATTTAAAAAAATCCTTGATATGCGCTATAGCTATAGCTATAGGTGTAAAGAATATGTGGTTAAAATTTCATAAGGATCGGTTCAGTAGTTTCGAAGATTTTATCAACGAGCCGTCGAAAAACGTTTCGAGAAAAACGCGTTTAAAGTTTTTTTAAATGAAAAAACGTAAAAAAAAACTTACCTGTGCTTAATCTGCGATGCCTGCACCATAGAGTATGCCTTCCACTTCTTCATAGTGTTCATTTTCATCTAAAATAGCCTTTCTGCGTTTTGTTCTGGCTTCTTTTGAGGCACCGAAGCTGCGGCATTTCGCTACGCGTATACGCTCACTATCACGTTTAGCGACGTACTGTGCGGCGATCGGACCGAGTTTGACACCCATCATCTCCAAAATTTTGTTGCGAGGACTTGTTATCCATTGTAAAAATCACGAGCGCAGAGATGTTGCCGTTTCGAAGTTTCAAACTCAACTGATGTTGGAAGAGCAGTATAGCGTCGTTTTCAGTTACTTCAATTCGAAGTTCAATTCGAAGAATAAAGAACCATAAATGAATAGACTTAAGGAGGGGTACTAGATTCATAAAAGGTAGTAACTGCTAAAGTGTACAAAGCCAGGTACGCGGCACCCCTCCGAGCGGAGCAAATGAACGTGCTGAGGTAGTAAAGTAAAGGTCACACAAAAATACAGACTCCTCCGATCTTCATAAATTTTTAGTATGATACTTTTGGATATGTATACTTTCGAAAAATGTTATTAAAAAAAATTTGTTTTTTGAAAATTGTAAAGTGAGAAGACGCTTTTTGATGACTTTTATTCGTTTGTTTTTGTTGTCTGGGAATAATCATTGTTACTACCAGCAACTTAGCGTTTTTCGCTTTTCAGCACCCTTCTCCCCTTCTTCTCTTCCACTGTGCCGCAAAATTCGATGATCTGAAACTTCCCAAAAATATCAAGAGACGCGGCAGCGTCTCGACGCCAAGTAATTAAAAAAAACGATTGTCACGACAACGACTCACCGCGACTCTTTATACACCAAGATGGGCTTTAGCAGACGACTTTTAAATTTGGAATCGACATTACGCGAAAACGCGGAGACAAATCGAAAATCTAATGACATTTTACCAATGAAATGTTATTTTTTCCTATCGATTTTGTTTGGGTCATTTTTCGATCCGTCTAGTCAAACTTGAGATCTCGTAATACTCGGCCGAATTTTTCATTTACAATTTTTATTCGTATAATTTCTTTTCTCGCAGGTGTACCCATTGATAAATTGTATCTGAATAGAAATTTGTTGTAACGAAAAAAAAATGTTTGCTTTCGAATATTCTTCACTTTTAATAGATCAAATACTTAATTCAAATTATTTAATAATAATAATCGAAGAATTTTATCGATTTTCGCGTTATATGTTGACTATCGTTCGGGGAAAGGGCGGCGAAAGTTTGGAAAAAAAAATTAGGACTTTTCAGTTGAATGCCGAATGAATACTTAAATTTTCCTTTGATTAATACTCATATAATCGACGACGGTAAATATTCATGACAGTTCGTCTGGAATTATAAAATCGCGCAAAAAGCTTTAGTAAGAAATTTCCAAAGTTTTATCAAATTAATTATGTTGTAATCTATTTGTGATGCGATAAAGATTATTTAATTTTGTTTGCCGTTATGTATTTTATAATCCTACTATCTATATTTTGTAATTCTAAATAGTTTATAATCCCACGCTTTGCTTAGTTTGGAAATACACCCAAAAAATTCCGATTTCCGGTATACCATTGGTAGTCTGGTTGTTAGGAAAATTATTTTTTGCAATGCCTGCCCCGAAAGTGCGATTTTCGATTGGTGTTTAGCGTGCGGAAAGTGGCTTATTTCTCAACGATCCTTACTTTCCGGCACTAGTGCGGGAATGTGAGGCTTTCCCGCACTAGTGCGAAAAAAAATCTATTTATAGCTCACTTTACCGCATTGATTCACGAAAAAACGGTTTTTTTCACCGTTGATAGTTCTTTGTTCTACGATTTTGGAACGATTGAACAAACTTGCATGTAGCGAAATTCATGTGATATGAAACGTCAACTTATCACAGTTGATGTTTGAAATGTGAAAAAAGAAGAATTGGTTATGGTTATTGGTTATTGGTTTTGTTGAATCTCAAATCCCACTTTCGAGACAGTCATTGCAAAAAATAATGTATGGGACATGTGCGAAAAAACACGAATTACATCGCGCGTAAGTTGCCGAATTCGCCTCGACTTATGGTGCATTTCTCACTCGTACTCGTGTGAAATGCATCATAAGCCTTCGGCTCATGCGGCAACTTCACGCGCGATGGAATTCGTTGTTTCCCGCACTTGTAGCATAAATTACTATTCCGTACAATTTTTAGACAAAAAAAAACTTTTTTAAACTCTTTATGTTGCTAGTGTGTGTTATCACTTAAGGAGGTACGATCATGGGGACGAATCCAACTTCCGGGCCTGAAATTTTTATATGATGTTGACGAATACGTCTATGCACCCTGTGAAATCATTTGAGCTATATTGACCGTTCAGTTTTTTTTCGTAATAAAATTGCGAAGTCGAGCACTTTGAGCTAGTGCAGCACGTCGTCTTATGGAGACGGTCGACCGGAAGTGCGGTGATCACGGTTTTGCTGCTCACGTATTCAACTAAGGTCGTTGGAAAACTGAAATTTGATAAATTAGACATAATAGATATTGTAAAAAATCGAAAATTCGAACTTCACCGTGTAGTACAAGCACTACATTATAAAAGAGTTTCAACTTACGGTTAAATATTATCATAATGACGAAATAGTATCTATAGACTTGCCAACGTCGGTCGTAACAGTTGATTCGTTTGACGAGCATAACCTAGTTCTGTAGGGAGATTCTGTAACTCGGTAGCGACAGTTTTCGTTGTCGCTGCCTAGCGATAGCCAATCGCATGCACGATCAGAAGAAAGGGAGTCTCTCATTGGCTGTGTCGCTGCTAACGATAACGAGAACGATCGCTACCGAGTTACAAAATCTCGCTACTGCTTGGAAATCGTCGTGAAAACTCCAGAGTCGTTGAGGATCAAATTTTTCAGTTTTTATAGTAAATATGCAATAAATAAAATATTTACCACAAATTTGGCACTTTGGGAACGACAATACGAATATTCAACATAAGTTAATATAAACCAGAACACCCGTGGGGTAACATAAATTTAGTCTCTTTGTTGACCCTGAGGGAGTAATCGTACCTCCTTAATATATCGCTTTCTAATAAACTACGAACTCACAATTGTAGAGATAAGGGCGGCAAAAATTGAACATACTATGCTTAGAAAATGTGTATATTCGCCACTGCCGAAGAGTCAACGGGAAAAACAAATGTTGACAATTTTCCGAGAGAATAATGTGATTCGGGACTTGTTCGCAAGTGCTTAGAAGCGATAAACGGGCAGGCTGTAAAAAATCTTGGGTCTGTGTTTTGCTGGTTGTTTTTCTTGTGGGGAAGGGAACTACGCAGCAAAATAACCGGTCGATCGGGGCGAGCGGGTGAGAGTCTCGAAGGATATGGCGTCCGGACAATGCGTAGGGCACCCCTGGTACGGATCTAAAGGGTGCGCGAGTGATATATATATATATATATCTATACCATTGTGCACTATATGCACACACACGAGTGAAATATCTCACATATGTATTCTACGTATGGGTGTACGTCCGTGAGTAAAAGGCTACGGAAGAGACGGAAAATCGCCTTCGGCCTATCGGTGGTCCAGTTTTGAAATATGTCTCGTGTGGGGCATTCGTACAGCCTCGCAGTGTGGTAGAAAGCCCCACGGTGTATTACTTATCCAAGATTTTTATGCCAGGAGACATGTGTGTTCACGGTACTCTCATTGCGTCATGCGAGTTCTTTGTTCCTTGATCCTTGGTCTTTCTATCGTGTAGGACTCGACACTTCGAATATTCATGTGCAAGGAGAATTGGTGTGAATATGGACCCTGTAAAATACTATTTTCGTTCGTTGAGAGTTTTTACAACTAGGTATGGAACTTCGAAAAGTTATTTCTTCAGCTTGCTGGATCCGTCTATACGGAAATCGAGAGAGGGAGAGAGAGGGACGGGAAAAAAGCGAGAACGAGCATTTTTAGTTTAGAGCCAGCTTGTAGCACTTGTACAATTTCAAGGCCATCGATTGGCCTGTATAAATAACCCCTCTTGAATAATATCGAAAACGTTTTATTCGGACATTTCGTACTTTTCGCATATGACTCGTTGCGCCCGAGGAAAATATTAATATACAGTAGAGCATCGATTATCCGAACGTCCAGTTATCCGAAACGTCAATTATCCGAATGGTGATTTGGTTTATCCGAAATGTCAATTAGCCGAATGGCGATTTGGGTTATCCAAAATATCAATTATCTAAACAATACTTTTGTTCATACGAATGCTCAGTTATTCGAACGATTACGCAATGGAGTGGTACGAAACGCAGCCTAAATGTTGTTCAACGCAACATCTTATTCTAAAACGATTGCGAGATTTGGCAGCAAAGAAACGACCTTTCGTTGTAAGGCAGAAGAAAATCATCGACTTTTTCAAAAATAGATAAGAACTCAAAGATGTACGAATGTTGATTATTTTCAAATACATATTCAACTTCGTTCTATATCATTAAATGATACAATGGTTATTGGCAATCCGCCAAAAATGTACTTGTCTTATTAACATATTAATGTTCATTATATTTTTAAATATATATATATTTCCGCTCACGGAATATTGCTGTCCGGTTATCCGAATTTTCGATTATCCGAAAGGCGCCCGGTCCCAATTTTTTTTTTTTGGATAATCAACGCTCTACTGTAATAAGAATTCTTCGATATCAAAGACTTTGGTCGGCGTATTTAACGCTCCGCGATCAACCGGGGTTAAAATGGGCCCCAAGCGCAACTTTAAGCCAAAATTACTATAAGTTGTTGGCTGTCACGTTTTTATAATAAATCGCTCACTTTTCATGATTATCGTTCTTTATTTCGCTCCGAAATGGCTCGTTAGGTATAAGAATAAATACCTCTTAAAAAAGCTCACTATGGATGGAGCTATTTTTTATCATAAACTTGCATATCTCGAGAGTATCACCCGAAAATTTTATGAAAAAGAAAAATGAAAATTGCAAGAGTTATGATTTTATTTATAGCAAAAAAAGGCTTTTTTACGCATCGACGCCTTGCTGATTTTTTTCTGCCATTTTAAAATTCGATTAACGGGTTACGTGGGTTTCGAAGCCAAAAAAAGCATATTTTCTCTATTTTTTTTAAATATAATATATAAATTATTTCATTCAAAATGTTAAGCACATAAAAGTGCAACATTTCAACAATATTAAAAAAAAATTTAATCCAAAAATTTGGGAATTTCAGCCCGTGGGACCTGGTTTCCGGAGACCCCTAAAAAAAAAGTGTCCTCGTGGTAGTCAGGATAACTCATGATAGCTTTATCTGAAATTAAAAAAACCAAATTTATTCTGTTAGTAGATAAGTGTAGCTCGTGATTGAACGAAGGATTTTTAAAAAAATGAAATTTGAATTTTTGGCAGAGTTGTATGCAAAATAGATCAATTTTTGGTACAATTTACACTACGTATAGCCTTGTAAAATTAGTTGTAATCGAAAAAAAACCTTCGTTCAATCACTAGTCGATGCTATTTTGACGGAGTGTGCAAAATTTCAATAAGATCGGTGCATTAGTTTTTGAGATATCGTGTCCACCGACTTCAAAAATAGTGTTTTGAGAAAAATGCGTATGCCTTGCGTCGCTCCCGGCCGGTCTTTCCCAACGAGGGGAATTCCCAAAGGCTCTCTCTCCTAGACTTTTACTCCGATTGTCTTAAAACTTTTCGAGAATATTCTAGACATATTGTACTATTAGATAATAAAATTTAAAAAATGGACTTTCTGAAATTTTCAAACCCACGGAACCCCTTAAAATATAATACCGAGAATGCCACGTTCTAGAATATTCAATCGAATATCCTATATTTTTATGAGTAATTCGGAACGATACAGTCAACGTGGCAATCGTTTAAACATTGCGACCCCCTGTGACCAGCGCGTTATAGCCAGAACGTGTGAACACGAAGGGTTAAGGTTGTTGCGAGGTCGGGCAGTGTTGGGCAAAATTTAATTGCTCGGGTAACTAAAGATTAACAATTAATTGTTAATCACGACTATAGAAATTAACAATTAATTCATTGTTGATCGTGACTTTACACAATTAGAAACTAATCAATTTTCAATCTTTTTGGTCTATTTGATTAAAAACTAATAATTAAAACGGATTATTGTATAGAGCGCTACGTAAGGCTACAAAATCCAAACAAACACGTCGTATCTAATATCTGTAAAGTTAAATTGTTTAATTGTTAGTTTTAATTGTTTCTTAGAACAATTAAAAAATTAAATTGCAATTGTTTTAATTGCGAGTTGCAATTAACATAGATTAAGCCAAATAGATGAATTGCAACATGCAATTAAATTCATTGCAATTACTTTTTTAGTCATTTAATGAACTGATTGAAAATTTAATTGATTAACGCCCAACACTGCCGTCGGGAGTGCAATACGAGGGGAGCGCCCTATGCTGGTGCATGGAACCGATTGACTTTAACCAACTGTTAGTCATAGAATAATGGTCATGTTTAACGTACGTTTTCGAAAAATTGTTTTACACCTGTTTATAAAAATATGAATTTTCGTACAATCGATGATTACATGAAATGTTTTCATTACTTTGTATAATTATTTTCTCGCACAATTAACGCGAGACGTATTGGCAACGTCGTAAGTCGTGGCATATGATAATGCTAAGGTTGGCAACATAGTGTCGCGATTTCAGAACATACGCGCCCCGTTCATAATCTCAAAGTCGGCTCGAGGAGCTGCCAACAATGAACATCGGTTCGAGTAAAAAATTCTTTCGCTGGAAAGAAAAAGTGTACCAAAGCTTTCTATAATCTTTAAAAAATCAAAAACTTTTATAATTATCAAATATTGAAAAAAAAAATCTTTTATGTTTGAAAAAATTCCACTGTATTTTGTATTTTCGTAGAAATTTCTGGAAATTTATCATTTCTGAACATAGATATCAAATTAATATTAAGTAATTATTACCAAGTAAGAAAATAAAAACAAACAATATTCCTCGTGAATTATCCTGAAAAAAAATTATCCTGAATTATCCTGAAAGTATTTGACCGACTGGGTCAGGATTTTACGCACAATGAATACATAATCTTGCCAAGTTAGAGTTAAAAAAAAATAGAAAAACATTGGTAGACATGGAAGTTATTATTTAATGAGACTGAAGTTTGCATCGTTGGAATGCAACAAAAATGATTATTTTGCAATTGCTCAAATTTCCTACAGCTAATTTTCGTTACGACAATCCATTCATTATTATCTAAGTTGCTTGTTTAGAGGTCTATAATTATCATCTGCAAAAAAATGAGGAAATAAAAATATAAAAACGAATTTTTTCGTTGCCTTTCAACGTTGCAAACTTCAAGACCATATTATTTAAATAAAGTGCAGTCAGTGCTGCATAGCCATTCGGAGTAGGTGGTGCTGGCAAGTAGGGGGATCCGGAAAAATAAAATAGAATGTACTTTTAGTATAACAATAAATCGTCGTATGGCCGGATACGAGGGTCAATTTAAAAAGCTTCTGGCTTGTTTAAGAAAAACACATATTTCGAAGCGAAACAAAATTTATTCCTCAACGTAGTCTCCCTTCAACTCGATACATTTGATTCGACGCTCCTCCCAACCTTTCGCACCGTCAGAAAAAAATTGATTGTCTAAACCCGAAAAATACTGGTTTACAGTGTCTTCCACCTCGGCATTTGAACCATATTTTTTTCCCCCGAGATGTTTTTTTTTTTTCAAATTGGGAAACAGAAAACAGTTGCTGGGAGCTGGATCTGGCGAGGAGATGGGTGCGGTAGCAATTCAAACTTCAATTCGTTCAATTTTGACATCGCGAACATGAACCTGAGCGTTATCCTGGTGGAGCAGAACTTTTTTTCTTGGCCAAATGTGGACGTTTTTTTCTTAATTGTAGCGTGCAATTCTTCTAGCAATGCAGCCTAGTATTATCCGTTGATTGTTTCACCCTTTGCAAGGTGATTGATAAAAATTATTATTTCATGGTTATCCCAAAGAACTCTCGCCATCACTTTTTTTGAGATAGTTCCCTCACAACACAATTCACTGCATTGGCTGTTGTTTGGTCTCAGTGGTATGGTCATGTATCCAGGTTTCATCGACGGTTATCGTTTGCTGCGAATTTTATCGCCAAAAAAATTAAGAAAGTGGCAAGTTGTAGAAAAAAAAGTCCAATTTTCGACCTAAAAAAACAACTTTAATCATTTGGTATTAACAAATAGATAAAAATATCAAGGAATCATCCGGTTATACGATAGAAAATGTTATAAACTATGCTCTGTTCGTATTTTGTAGTGAATTGGATGAATAAATTTTAAGATACGATCTACACTATTTCATAACACATAGTTTTGAGTGAAACGCAAAAGAAAAAAGGGTAAAGCTATTACAAAAGTATGTAGCTTCCGGATGGAAGCCGTGTTGAGGATCAGCGTTATGCCGACGTTTCACAAACGCTACAGTCTGCATCATCAGGTCTGAAGAACTCCGATACTGAAGCTCTCGTGTCTCAGGTATTCCTTATATAGTTGCAGTCATCGTTCCAGATCACTGCATCAGCCGATCAACGAACGATAATTGGAACGATGACTGCAACTATGTAAGGAGTACCTGACACACGAGAGCTTCAGTATCGGAGCTCTCAGCTCTGATGATTGCAGACTGTAACTTTTGCAAAACTTCGGCATAACGCTGATCCTCAACACGGCCTCCATCCGGAAGCCACATACTTATGTAATAATATAAAGAGCCGTGAAACCCTCAAAACTAAAAAGGGTATAGGTGTTGAAGTATGCATCATTGGAATGCAACGAAAATTCTGGTTTATTTTTACGTTTCTTTACTCATATGACTACCTAAAGTCGTTTTTTCCCTAGTTTCGGTTATGGATCCCTAATAAGGATCTTATAAAATGTTCCAGTGATTTTTGTCGCCTAAATGTGCCAAAAAAATGGCCAATACGAAAAAAAAAATATTCTCGTTGCATCCCAACGATGCAAACATAAGTACCATATAGGGTAAATCGCAGCGAGGCGATTCGCCGCAGTTCAGTGGGTCCACTGACTGAACGAGGCCAATTCTTCGAGTTTTTACAAAATCTTTGTTTCAAATTGAAGTTAAAAACCTGGGTTATAAAAAAGTGTCATAAAAAATTGTATTTGTAAAATTTAGAGCTTGTGCAGGCCCCTTAAAGGAAAAAAATGGAGGGAAACTAAGGTGGTCTAATGAGTTGACGAGTAAAGACAATTCGTAAGGCTTTGATAATATTTAGCGAACAGTCATGTTCATGATATTTTAGCATTTTTTTGTTGTCAGTAGACGACATTCTCAACATATCCATGATATAATTAATTGAATTCGTAATTTAAGGCAGTATAGAGTTTTTGAAGTGATTTTTTAAGGCAGTCTAGAGTTTTTGAAGTGATTTTTAGGATGGAGTAACTGTTAAACTGTTGCAGTTTTTTTTCTGAAATTTTTTACACATGTTTATCGATCCTTCAAGAATATATACAAATTGAAAGAAGAAAAAATGAATATTATGTCCTTTTGTACATTTGTTTACAACGGTGCGCGGACCCCCCCCCCCCCCCCCCCATTGGCGACTAGCGTTGTGGACGCTGTTTGAATGTGAAAAAAAACCAAACATATTTTTAATCTGTATGAGTGTTGTGATGGTTGGTGCCAGATTGAGGCATTTTTTTCACAAGATTGGCGGTATGCTAAACGTTGATTACCAAATTTCCTATTTTTCTGACTATTCTACGAGTTAAAAAAAAATAAAATTATTTCGACTCAATTTTGTTATCAACGTTGGAAAACAGTCTACTGAAGGTGTATGCCAAATCTAAGCTCAATCGGCCAATTAGTTATTGAGATATCAATTTTGAGGGATTTTTTAAACTAATAAATATTCTTCATTTATCAAATTGTAGGTATACTTTAATAGTATATTTAGGTATACAAAATTGAAAAAAAAATTAATTTATCATAAAAATGGCGGAGCTGTGGCAGAATGTTCCCGTAGACGTTGATCGGCAAAAAAAATCAATTTTTTTAGTTAGAACATGTATAGTTTCTATTGGGTATATGACTTAATTTTTACAGATTTTTTCTTCGAGCTTAAAATTATATTTCAAATATAAATATTTTCGCGGTCTTTTGTGGTTTTGAAAGGATCGGACGCAAGGTTTCAGAACACCGAACGACAAGTCTACGCGAGTTACATAACCTCTCAGAATAGCAGAGTTTACGATGGCAACTGATAAACAGCACATTCGGCACTGCATTTTATACGAATTCCAACAAGGAAAAAATGCTTCTAAAGCACGGGAATCAATTTGTAGTGTTCTTGGTGCCGACGTTGTGTCTTATGAAACGGGTAATTATTGGTACAAACGTTTTAGATGTAGTGATTTCGATCTTAGTGATCAGCCACCCCCTGGATAGCCTCGAAAGTTTGAAGATGCGGAATTGCAAGCTCTACTGGATGAAGACTCAGTGCAAACGCAACAAGAGCTTGCAGCTCAGTTAGGAGTCACCCAAACAGCTATTTCCAAGCGCTTGCACCAAATGGGAAAAATTCAAAAAATTGGAAGGTGGGTCCCACATGTGTTGACCGAACACAACCTAGGTCAACGTATGAACACGTGCCTTTCACTACTTGTCCGGCAACAAAAAAGGACTACTTGTGGAAAATTGTGACGGGTGATGAAAAGTATATTTTTTACGAGAATCCCAAACGTAAAAAGTCATGGGTAGATCCCGGGCAACCCAGTACATCGACGCCGAAACAGAACATCCACTTAAAGAAGGTTCTCCTGTGTATCTGGTGGGACATGAAGGGTGTGCTTTATTACGAACTCCTGGAAATTGGTCAGACGGTGACTGCGGAACGCTACAGCCGAAAATTGAACAAACTGAGCGAAGATTTAAAGACGAGAATTATTCTCGTCAGCTAGAAGATTTAAATTATTCTTGTCAACTAGAAGGTTAGAAATTATCAATATTTTTTGAGTAATCTTGCACGCTAATTTCGATAATGCAGTTTTGGGAAAAACGCGTTTAAAGTTTTGACATGTAAAAACCAATGATTATAATTACTTACGGGTTAGTCAGCGATACCAGGCCCATATAATAAGCCTTCAGTTTTTTTTTCTTTTTCATAAAGTTGATATTTTTCGATTAATTTATCTCTTCTTGCTTTTCGATTTTTTAATCTTTGTAAATGTATATCCCGTTTTAAACTTTGCTGCGTCTCGAGTGCGCTTCCCAAACGTAATCCTTACAATTTCTATAACTCGCCTAATTTTACGAGTATCATTAAACGGTTTTCACAGACGTCAGAAAGGTCTGTAGAATGATAACATTTTTTTTTTTTAATTTCTAGACTGTCTATAAAATTAAAAAATAATTTTTTCAAATGTCTAGACTCCTTGAGAAATGAAAAAAGAAAAACCATTTTTTCAAATTTCTAGATACTGCCTTAACATAAAATTTTTGTAGGCGTTGCGTTTCACGGAATAACGCCGGAATTTCATTTGCGTTGTGCGCCGTTTTTTTCTTTTACTTTTGAACAGATGCGATGCATCCTTGATGACGCTTAACTCATACAATCGCTTCTGAAACGCAGATTTGATGAGAATCGAGTGAAAGTCTGAAATTTTGCCGGGTTTCGAGGTCGTTAACGTACCGGTTTTGTCTAAGTACAGTCGCCCAAAGATTTTTGTGCGAAGATTATACGTATTTAAAAACCGATGGTAATGGATAGCGAGATCGGTGCGCTTGCTATGGTCTCCCGTCTTAAGGGATCATTACAGTGTGACCATCCGAAAAATACCCGATTTTCGCGATTTTTTTTAGATGGATAGGATAAGCTAACCAGTCTAATTTTTTTTACATATTGAAGCACCCATAAAGAATACAAAATGATTTTAAAAAAAATTCTTTCTTTATTGTTTAACATTGTTTTTTTTATTTTAATGTTTTTTTTCCTAAGGTACACGCTGTTCGCGGTTTGTTACCTACTTTTTCCTCCACTGTGACTGTTTCTTTCCTCCTTTTTCACACTCCTTTTTCGTCACCTTTTCCCCCCTCCTTGCAGCCGCAGCCGACTTCCCCCTCTGTATCATATTCATCATGACATTTCTGTCATGGGTATAGGGAAACTGCGGAAAACCTATACCAATACAGCCGGTCATCAAGTTCGCCCCCCAGTCGTGGTCTTATTTCGTCGCGAAATGCCGAAGAAAAACATTTCACGACGAAATGTACGCGACTCGGATTCGAAACCGGGACCTCCCGGTCCGCAGGTTTAGTGGCAAGCACGCTAACCACTAGACCATTTGTTTAACATTGTTTTTATTTGCGGAAAATTGCGTGGAAAAAAAATGGTGTCCTATGGTGGCCAGGATTGCGGCCGCAAATTTTATCTGAAACAAAAATTTCAAAATCATTATTAAGCTGTAAGAAAGCCGCTATGTTCCTGTCGAGGTTTTTTTTAGTGAAATTTCAAAAAATGGCGGCGGTTTGAACAAAAAGTATCAAATTTATACTTGTTTTCGACAGTTTTTCGTAAAAAAAAATAGGAAGATTAAAAAAAAAAAGCTTCCGTAGCAACATAAGGAATGACGTGAAGAATGTTCTGTTAAAATTTCAAATGGATAGCTTGAAAACTCTTCCTTTGAGAGTGGCCACCGTTTTGAAAAACACCATTCCGAGAAAAACGCGTTTAAAGTTCGGCGTCCGGCATTTTCAGATAAATCGTGTACTTACGATCAATCGGCGATGCCAGGTTCATACAATATTTCTTCTGATTCCTCGAATTGATCGTTTTTGGCAGCAATTTCGTTTCGCCGAGCTGTCCTGGCATCTTTGCTGTCCAAAGAGCTGCGGCGGTTCGCAGTTGCGATGCGCTCTGCTTTGTACTTAGCGGCGAAGTCCGCGGCTGCCGGTCCTATAGTGACTCCCATTGTCTCGAGGATTTTTAGTATTGGATCATGCCCCTCGTTGAAAGTACAAGATGCATAATACGTCGCAATTTTCACAGTTTCTTTCCCACAGAATATATGTTTGGGAGCGAGTTGCCACACGCAATGATTAAAACTCTCATTATTGTTTTGAGTGTTTGCGTCCGTATATCTTTCTAACAAATCGTTTGTTGTCAGATCTTCGTAAATCGGGGCCGGGGTCCCTGGCGCGCCGTCCGCGCCAGGTCTCACGCTTCAATCACTTTTTCTAAGAAAGGCTGTAGGAACCGAAATAATTCGAATTTCGATCTAAAAATTGGATAGAACGTTTATAACCGTGTATACTATCGGATAATGCAAAAGAAAAATCGATGTTTTGGAAATTTTACACCGTGATGATCCCTTAAGCAGCGTTGGTCTGCGTAAATACTTAGAGATGTGTGACCATTCAGCCGTGCTTGCTACCAAGCGGAACGCAGTTTTACCGTGTTTTCGGACATGACCAAAAATCAGTAAAAATATAGCCTGTATCGACACAGATTTTTCGAATTTTCCCTGTGCTTTTGTGGAAATGCGTTCCAATGATGCATTAGGAGAGTGATTGTGTGAGCGAAATTCCGGCAAGCTGCCCGACGAACTCGAAATAGTGAAGTGACCAGTCTCTGGGTTAGTTTAGGACCCGAAAAACAGATCAAATGGAATATTTTTTTCTGATGACAGTATTGGGATGACATCGTCAGAATTTCACACACAATAAATGCATAGTCTTGCTAAGTTTGAGTTTTTTTTCTCATTAAAACATATTGACAAACAATGAAATTATTATTATTTAAATAAAGTGCCGCAGTTGCTGTATGGCCAAAACGATGTAGGTGCAGGGTGTCTACCGACCTGAAAAGTCATGAAATGTCATGAAGAATTACCAGTCCGTCTGATTTTTTTAAGATCTCTACATTATCATGGCCGATTTGTGTATTAATTTATCCAAAATAATTTCAAATTTTCGCGGGTTTGCAACAATCTACGGTATTAGCAAAAAAAAAGGTAAAAAAAATGATTGGTTATCACAATAAATGAATTTTTTTTTGTTATTCGTGTAAAGCGACTAGATGATATTACTCAAAGTTCCTAAATATATGTAATATTTTTCCAGATGTTCCGAAAATATATTTCTTTACAGCAAGAAATGATGTTTGTCTCACATTTTTTACTACACATGGAATTGTACAGTTTGGTGACTTTTCGTTTATTTCGTATACTTTTTATTGGCATACAACAACACATCTGTTTTAAAGAGCAGAATATAGATATAAAAATTTAAAAAGTTAGTCGCACTAAAGAATTATAAAGTATCCTTTTATACCAAAAAGTCATATTAAAAGCCATGAAAAAATCTCCATTCCTTGCTTTAAAAATCCTTAAATGTCATGAAATTTCAGTTCTGGTCGAAATTAGACACCCCGAGGTGGTTCCGGCAACTAGGAGATGATTTGGAATGAATTATAAAAAGTGAATTATAAAAAATGTATAATCATTAAAACTTTCTCATGACCGGATACTTTTTTGGAAATTTTGAATATTACAAAAATGGCAAGCTGTAGAAACAGCAAGTCCAATTTTCGAAGAAAAAAAACAGCTTTAATCATTTGTTGTTAACAAATGGATAAACATATTAAACAATTATCTCGTTATACGATAAACAGTGTTATAAATGTTACGCTCTGTCGGAATTTCAAGTGAATCGAACGAATAGATTTTGAGATACGATTCACACCGTTTCATAAAAGAGTTTCGAGAAAAATACAAAAGAAAAATGGACCCGAAGTTTGCATCGTTAGAAGACAACAAAAATTCTTGTTGATTTTTTTATTTCCTCATTTTTATTATAAATTTTTTTGTGCATTTAAATTATAGATATCTAAATAAGCGACTTGAAAAAATGATTGATAGATTTTCATAATGTAGATTAGCCACAAGAAATTCGAGCAAGTAAAAAATGATAATTTTCATTGCATTCCAACGATGAGCAAAGGAGAGTAAGAGTAGCAAGGCAATGATGACTTCCCAAAAATCGCCATACTCTCCGTCATAAACTTGGTGGGGTCATATTGACCCCAAGCGATTTTCGCCTTCCTTTATCACGAAAGCCATATCCTTTTTCTTTTTCACAATAACGAATCAACTTTGAGTTTGCAGCCTTGAAGGATTAATTTGGATAAGAAAAATGTAAAAGAAAGATTCAATCGAGAATAGAATACCGAAATTGAGAGACTACTTGACGTTGACTATGTTCGTAGAACAAAAAAGCTCGAGCTCGGTTCTCTTTGCACCGAAAATTTTGAACGAAAAAGACAAAAAAACGTGACGAAACTTATAACGGATGAAACCTACTGTGGATGCTTGGTTTTTCTTCGAAGGGTTGAATCCGAGTCGGGAATTACTCGGAAATGTTGAACTGCTCGTCGCTTGCCGTACTGATGTGGCTCCGGTTACTTCCCAAAAGGGAAAAAAACCGAAACGAGAAAAAGAACAAGAATCACTGACGTTTGCTGCGGTAGCTGTTCTGCGGTTGGAAGACTCTTTTCCATATTGTGCGGAACGAGCGAGACGGAGAAAGAAAAAGGAAGTGGGAGAGCAAGAGAGAAAAAGAGACACGCTGATCATAAGCAGAAGGCATGTTCTTAGGCACCGAGTCCGTAACTCTCGCGTCAATTCTCGTCTCTCTCTCTCTCTCTCTCTCTCTCTCTCTCTCTCTCTTTCGTTTTTCGTATCAAATCTTGGCGATTATTTTCATGTTTATCGGGTACATATATTCTCTCTCTCTCTCTCTCTCTCTCTCTCTCTCTCTCTCTCTCTCTCTCTCTCTCTCTCTCTCTCTCTCTCTCTCTCTCTCTCTCTCTCTCTCTCTCTCTCTCTCCCTCTCTCTCTCTCGCTCTCTCTCGCTCTCGCTCTGCCTCCCATCTCTCATTCAGCGCTATAAAAGCGTGATAAAAAAATCATCGAGTCGAAACTCACACGCACGCAACTTGCTATATCGTGTTTCGATCGTAAATCTTGAATGGTTTTAGCGGGGCTGGATCGTGTGCTACTACGCGCGGTAATTGTATTTCGCACACGCACACGTGGGACGCGCAGCGGTTTTCTCGATTGGCTGCTAACACAGAAAGTTCAGCTCGCGCGCGCCAGTTTACATATTCTCGCTCGCGTTTACTCTATAAACCTCCGAGACTTTCGATGGAGACGTCAAAGGCACCGTGCACGATTCCCGCTCCCGTATGTTATACTCGCATCCTGATATTTACAGCCAGCCGGGGCAAAATGGACCACCGCGACAAGAAACGAATTTTCGGCGTATTGAAAATGGTGAAGCGCGTTGCCGGGCAAAATTTCTTTTTACATCGTCGCTTATCTCGCGTTCTAGATTTTTATCAAATGTTCATTTTCTTAGGTAGAAAAAAATAAATAAACCTCAATACACGGTACCGAGTTTTGCGGATCTTTATGAATGGGCCATTTCATCTCAATTTTTGAATGCACGAGGGTGCACGGGATAACTAAAAGTTTCCTCGTAGACGACAGATATCGAGACCTGTTATTCAGAAGCCTGGTGGGGCAAAGTGGGCCACCCCTGGAACATCAAATATTCGACGTACTTAGATCGTGTATTAATCGGGGACGGGGTATTATTCTGTTTTATTAAGGCCTTATATACGCGAAAAAAATTTCATTTATTTTTGATTCCATTAGCCTGAACGGTTAGGAATATTTTAAGCTTTACAGAATTGAAAAATTCCGAAAATTGTTAAAGTTACAGCATTTAGAGCGCGTAATAGATACCGCGCGGCGCGCCCGACCGCCAACTTCAAAGCCGTTTTTCCACAATTCACTTTTGTGAACCTTGTGAAAGTTCTAACTCTTGAACGAAGGTTCAGATCGCTTTGAAATGTTTACAACATATTCTTAGTATCATCACCTATCGTGTGAACCACAGAAACAAAAATTTCAATGACACAACAAAAATATAAAAAATAAAATACCGACAGAAAATTGAGTAAAAAAATGTTAAGTTTCGAATTTTTATTATAATAATTTTTAAAAAATAATATTGTTGGTTCACACTGAAGATACATTCATTATGCAATTATAAATATGTTCATTTTTTTTTCAGACACCCACATCGATGCCGAGAACTTTCACCATCAACGCGCGCGCAAAAAAAATACATTGCTTTATTATGTTATATCTCCGCCATTTGTTAATATTTCTGATTTTTTTTTACATATACTTAACCATGTGCATAAATGATCTGTAAAAAAAATGTTGTCAATATATGCGTCATTTTTTTTAACCGCGTCTAGAAAAGTACCTTCGAAAATCGGCAAAATCGCGTATATAAGGCCTTAAATTGAGAAGCTCGGTGCGAAAGAAAATTTGTTATAAAAATTCACTTTTCAATAAAGCGTAGAAAAAAAATCTACAGATATTACACAAAGTGCAACTATTTCATAGCATTGAAAATGTCATCAGAGTTTTTGGGTGATAAAAAAAAGGTACATGCAAATAATATGAGTTGCTCTTTCTCATTCTCCATCCATCCATCCATCACATTTTCACATTTTTCGCAATTTCACCTTTTCGCATTTTCACCTTTTCATATGTTCGCATTTTCACGTTTTCACATTTTCGGGTTTTCACACTTTTGCCTTTTCACATTCTCATCCATCCTTTCACCCACCCTCTCCCTCCCTTTCTCTCTCTCACTCACTCTCTCCCACTCTCTCAAACTGCAAATATAATTATCATCCTGATAACATTGTGATGTACACATCAAAATTGAAACTTACCATTTGTAACTATAAATTACTCTACATGTAATGAAGCATTTTCAACCAATCACAGGCATTCAGCATGTCACAGCTCCACTCTGCTACAACACAGCGACAGTGGACTGTCGCTGTGAACCCTATATACATCTGTAAAAGCATTTTCAATGTTAAAATGGAATACTTATAGGGAGGAAAAACGAGTTTTTGTACTTTGGTATCGCTAGGTTTGTCGTATCGAGTGAAGATATGAATCGCGAGCGCTGAATATCGAATACAAAAGATATGCAACGGTGTCGAGGACAGGAGAAAAATGCGTTCGAGATCGATAAAGAGCTGGGGAAAAAAAAACAATCCGAAATCCTACGGCTCTTAATGGGTAGTCCATATTTCCCCATCTTTCCGTATAACTCTACAGATGTGTGTGCATACACAACAATACCTACGCGGGCAAAACAGCAAAGAAAATCATTGCGAACCATCACTCTGTGAAACGAACCTTCGGTATTTCCCAGCCGGTTTGCCGCAGCTCGTGTGCTTGTGCTCGCTGCCAGAGCGAGACTTCATAAACGCGGTTTCCGTTTGTTTACAGTTATCCAATTGACTCTCGACGAGTGAATCGTTCGTTCTCTACTATTCGCATAACTTTACCTCGATCTTTTCTGACTCGTCGGAAATTATTTCGTACCTCGGACTTTCACACAACAACCTTCTGACGGACAATACTTCAAACCATTATTCTAAATGGATAGTAATAATCCTCGAACATCGACGTTTATTAGCGAATTTTTTCTTGATTGTTCGTCCCGAAGACATTATGATCGTTGAAGTTTGTATCGTTTGAAACGTAACGAAAATTCTTTTTTTTTCTAATTGGCTATTCTTTTTATGGCAGATCAAAGGTACGGCAAACTTTTCTTAAGATCCTCATTAGAAACCTACAACCCAAATCTAGAAGAAAAAAAAATAATTTGAATACCGAAAAAAAATGACAAAATAAAGAATTTTCGTTGCATTCCAACGATGAAAACTTCAATGACATAGAGTTCGTACGTATTATAAATCTGCTGCACTAGATTATGTCGAATTGATTGGCGGTTGATGAATTTGGCCCGCCAAACGAGTATTCATAATATCGGAAAGCAAATTGCAAAGCATTATTTTTAGAACTTCCAGAATTGGTGGTTCTAGCTACAAGAATGATATATTGTATATATGTGTGTGTGTGTATATGCAAATGTAATGTAAAGTCCGTACGCACGCACGTAACCATGACTCAAATCCTCAATGACACAATAGTCCATGACTGAACACGCTCGAAACGCCCTTACGATTTTTAGCCATCGACCATATATATATATATATATATGTAAATACATACACACACACACACACACACACATATATATATATATATATATATATATATATATATATATATATATGTGTGTGTGTGTGTGTGTGTATGTATTTACATGCACGTATCGTGCATCTATCGTAAAGTCACGTACGTGCCCGTTAGCGGCGAAAAGGTACGACTGTGAGTGAGAGTAGGTCGGGAAATTCATAAGGGGGAGAAAAATGACTACCAGCAAATTCTCCCATAAAGTCAGTCCCACTGTCATTGGATGAACAATATCGCGATCCACTCCGCTATCCCAGTGAAATAAAAAAAAAACATTGCAAATGAGAAAAACTCTTCTTAGTGGTCCGTTATTGCGTGTAGCAGAAAATAAAAATGTAGTTGAGAATGGAGAAAAAAAACCAAGAAATTGAGTATCCACACAAATACGGAACGGTAAAGTAAAACCGGTTAAAAAAAAGCAAGACATGTGTCTCTCAAATATCGATTGAAATTATCGAAGTCCACGGTGCTGAAGTTTGCATCGTTGGATTGCAACGAAGATTCATTCTTTTTCATCGATAAAATTACTTTTTTGCTGATTTAAGCATACGAAATTCATTCGAACGTTTTTACGTATTTTCATCCTAAATTTACGACCTCAAGTTGCAATAAAAAGGTTTCGAATAATAAAAATGAATAAATAGCAAAAAAAAATGCATTCCGTTCCAACGATGCAAACTTCAACGGCATCGAAGTCCAGGGCTTCATAAAAACACTCTGAGTCAAAATGGATTACAACGAAAAAAAATGCTCCAAGTGAGTCTCATCGTGTTTTTTTTTTTTTTTAGAATTTTTACACGCGTATACACGATTTTCACAGCAATGTTGGGCAAAATGGACCACCGGGTGACAATGCTCAACAGGAATAAAAATAAGCAGAAAGTCATGGAAATTTCAATATTGGTACAGTGAGACCTCGATTTTTTTCCATACCCCTTCATTTTTCCCTCTACTTTGTCTATTTCACCGAAGGTACTACTTGGTGTCGGTGTCTGTAGTCCCTATTACGCGCGTCTGACACGCCGAAGCAAAGGTATATATCGACTCACGTAGCACCGGCATTTTGAGTAAAAAACATAACCTCAAATGTAAAAATGACGGAAAACGTCGACCCGAACAACAATTATCCTACGAAAAGTACAGGATTAGGGTTGGGAGGGGCATCTTGAGCAAGATTGGAATTATCGCCCTGTAATTCCTTAAGGTAGAATGTACACGTACCAGCTAAAAGTTTCAGCCATAGCGTATAGTAAAATCCAATGCCTATATGATGCTGTAGGTTGTAAATATTTGACAGAGCTTGTAGACTCTGTAGTTCCTACAGAGCGGCGCTGCAATCTTGCATGACATAAGACTTCAAGTTCTCAGCCTCGCGCCAATCAGTTTTAGTAGTTCCCACCTACGCGCCAATCAGCTCGTCGTAGCTGGTTGTGCCCGAATCCCGTGTGGAATAAAATTAATACTTTTTAAAGTCGATATCTCCGAAACTAAACGGTCAAAAATTGCCATTTTTTTTTAAATTAATCCCACAATAGTACTGCATACACGAGTGGTTTTATTTAAAAATCCTAAGATCCGTTTAGAAGCCATAATGAAAAATGTGAGCGAAGTCCTATCCGTTTATGTGTCAGGTATAGGGACCGCGTACAAAAAGACCCATATTCAATTGCAATTATCTCATAAACTAAACGGTGAATCGAATTGAAAATTTGGGCATTAGTCCGTGAAGGGCATGTCTATACCATACTTAAATTTCAGGAAATTCCTAAGATTTGACCAAAAGTACAGAACTACCTTAACAGTCTGCCGTATAAAAATGAAACCTACTTTGGCCAATGGGAAATTTATTTGGGCCAAAAAAGTCTGTAGACGAAATACCTGTTATCCTTACTGTTTCACAGATAACCGTTCTCAAATGACTAAGGCAATATTTGCTCAACATGCCCCGATAGCGGGGTAAGTTGAGCATGAGGTAAGTTGGGCAAAGTAAGAATTGCATTTAAAAAATCAGACATATGCAACATGATTTGGTACAATGCAGTAATAAACCAACAATCACTTGTTAAGTAGTTCGTTTTTGAAACATTATCATTAATTGCAATGAACTTTGAAATATTTTTTTTCATACAATGGTAGAAGCAAATCTTTCAATCACGTTTTTTTTTTACTTTTGAGTGCAAAAATAATTAAACGTCCCCCGTGTTACCGCCTCGTGCGCCTCAAGGTAACGGGCGATGGCGTGATGTGTTCACCTCCCCCATACCTCTCTTTCCGCCATTTGATACATTAGCGTGCGGTGCTTAGTTTTCCAGATATTTCGATTGTCCAACTTACCCGACTGCTCAACATGCCCCTCACTACCCTACTCTGAGAAAACAAGTTGGGTATTAAGAAAAAAAAAATTAATGATGGTGGAAAAGTGATTGCAATAACCAAAGATTTTCATGTAACTAGGACAGCTCATACTTTTAAATTATTTGATGCCCTGTTAACCAAATTGCTCATAGACTTTTCAGAATGCGCATGCTCCCACTATTTGCTATCCCTCAACAACGCTCAAGCCACACATCACGGTTCGAACTCGATCTTTTGCCAGTGCTCTCTCGAAGTGGTAGAAAATCGAGGCTTCACTGTAAATGAACATTGATCCATTTTGCCCCCCTGTGCTGGTACATGACTTTACGGTTGTGCGTATGGACGTCCATAAAAATACGCAGAAGAGACGCCTTTGCAAAAATATTATCACATATCACGGTAGATTTTTCTTCCAATACAATTACAGTAGATTCCATTGTACTTCAAGCACGTTTCGAGGTTGTTTTCCACCATTCAAAAATCTTAATATATTGCGCGAATATGTCTTTCGCGCGAGACTGCGCTCTCTCAGACTTGTCAGATCTTTCAAAATGTTTACGGTGTGCGAGTACGCGAGCGTTTCGATTAACCGCGATATTTAGACACGAGACGTAGAGCGCGCGAACGAGCTCGCGCGATGTTTTATGGGACATAGGACGCTCGACACGAGAACTCGAGAGTCTTTTCGATGTATATATATTTCTGTATATTTCAGGAGCGAGGAATTCTCACGTTCGCGCCTTTGCGCCCTTCTGTTTGCCTCTAACTCGCGCCTGGCCCATCTTCAGTGAGAACTTTGCCGACGCTTTGCTTTTTTTTTTTTTTAATTCGTTTTCTCCCCTCGTCTTCTTCGCGCTCGTTTCAAAGAAACGTGGAAAATCACGCAAGAGCGATTGCAATTAAAGTTTTCGTCTCTTTTGCAATATATAAAAAATCGTAATTATTGCTTTCCCGCGGGAAATCGAGTGGTTGGGAATCGATTGAATGAAAAAAATAAACAGCGTCCTACATTTGAACGAAAAATGTACGAGGCTTCTCAGACCAAATCGACGAATTCAGTGGACTTTAAGGTACAGGTGGATTGGGATCACTTTGATCAATTTTGAAATGAAAATCAATATATATCTTTAAATAATATCGTGAAAAAAAATTGTTTAATATGGAAACATCAACTTTTATTAGTCTTTTTATCTTCCAAATTACAATTTAAAATATTTAAAAATACATGAGAAAAATAATTAGTCGTGATCAAAGTTATACTGACAGTGGGGTTACTTTGATACCCGCCTTTTTCGTAATGAGAATCGGAAGTAAAATAAAGTAAATAAAGTAAAATAAAAGAAGAAGCAGCATTTTTCTTAAAGAAGAAAAAAAAACGGTCAACGGGATCGAAAGTTACGGTTTTATTGTTTTGGGGTTACTTTGATCGAACAAATATTACACCTTTACTTTTCGAAATCAACTTTGTTGATAAACAACTGGTATTTTATAATTATTTATGCGGTAACACGCCCATAAACTCCGAAACATAAAAAAAAAATAGAAAAAGCAAGTTGTAAGGTAGGTAACAGACTTCTGTCTACCTAGGTAATCTAAATCCCAAAAAGATATCAAATTGTTCATCAGGAACATTCCTTAACCCATAATTCTGCAACATCAGTATCAAATGGGAATTCAACATAATCATTTTTATCGATAGGTTTCGGCAAAAATGATGCTATATCAATGTTATCGATTAAAGTTATACAGTGACCGGCAAAAATTTGGGACCACTAGTCGAAATTTCTTACCGCACTAAAAGTTAGATAGCGGACTCAAGAATAAAGATAATTGAATTTTTCAAGTGGCGTTTCAAAGAGGACAAGTTTACCTTTATTTTGCTTTTTTAGAAAATACTCTACAATTTTTTTTCGCCCCGGTACGCACTTTTGAACGTGGCCATTTTTCGGCTATTTTTTGGCCGTCGAAAATTAACTGCAAGGTTTGTGGAAATTTTTTTCGTCCTTTTTTTATATGGTGAACTTAGAAAGGATATCAAAATCTACATTTTTGTTTTTTTAGAAAGTATCGTACGATTTTTTTTCGCCCCAGTATTGCATTTTTAGCTAAAAAAGACATGTTTTAGAAAAAAAAGCGTCATCGAAGAACTATAGGGTTTCAGAGGAAATGTCAAGAAGGTAAAAAGTTGCATGGATTCACACTGGAGTGGCCAGAACCTTTTGTTTTATTTTGGACATTTTTTTTACCATTTTTGGTTGGAACTTTGATGAGTGGAGAGGCTCCACTTGGAAATTATGGAGTCTAGGACAATATATTAAGAAAGGAAATTTGTTTACATTTTCATTTTTAATTATCTACAATTTGTCGAGATTTTTTTTATTTTTGAAAACTAAAATGAATTTTTTTTTAATTCTAAAAAAAATTGTAATTAATTAAAAATAAAAATGTGAACAAATTTCCTTTCTTAATATATTGTCCTAGACCCCATCATTCCCAAGTGGAGCCTCTCCACTCATCAACATTCCAACCAAAAATGGTATAAAAAAATCTCCAAAAAAATTCGGAAAAAATTCTCGCCACTCCAGTGTAAACCTATGCAACTTTTTACCCTCTTGACATTTCCTCTGAAATCCTGTAGTTCTTCGATGACACCTTTTTTTCTAAAACATGTCGTTTTTAGCTATAAATGCAATAATGGAGCGAAAAAAAATCGTGCGAGACTTTCTAAAAAACAAAAATTTAGGTTTTGATATCCTTTTTAAGTTTACTATGGAAGAAATCGAAGAAAAAATGTTTCCACAAACTTTGGAGTTAATTTTCGACGGCCAAAAAATAGCCGAAAAATCGCCACGTTCAAAAGTGCGTACCCGGGCGAAAAAAATCTTACAGAATTTTCTAAAAAAAAGCAAAATAAAGATAAACTTGTCCTCTTTGAAACGCCACTTGGGAAATTCAATTATCTTTATTTTTGAGTCCGTTATCTAGCTTTTAGTGCGGTAAGAAATTTCGACTAGTGGTCCCAAATTTTTGCCGGTCACTGTATCTCCTTTAATTCTCTTGAATCTTGTTTTACTTTCAGCTAATTCGAAACTTTCCACTAGTAAAGGGTCTAATTTCATTATTTGGCCAACGTACTTGTACCGAGACTAGCAATAAAGATAACTTATTGTACCGAGACTAGCAATAAAGATAACTTATTGTACCGAGACTAGCAATAAAGATTGAAACGTGGGGTGAAATTGATCAATGATCAATGTTACCCCGTCGAAGCGATCAAAGACACCCCAACGAAACAACTGCCGCCCATAAAATATGGTTTTGAGGATATGCCGCACAACAAAGCATAACATGACGTTGAAGTTTGCATCGATGCAATGCAACGAAAATGATTTTTTTTCTTAATTTCACAAATCCCCTTTGACAGATTTGAGCTACGTAAATTGTGCAAGCATTTTTTAGGATTCTTATTTGGCGATCTACAACCTAAATCTGCTTAACATGATTTTAGATAATAATGAAAATAAGAAATTGACAAGAATTTTCGTTGCGTTCCAATGATGCAAACTTCAACCCCATCCTTCTTCACTTGGCTCAGTACTTTGTTGCCATGTCTTTAGCAGCGATAACTGCGGCACATCGACGAAGCATGTACGCTATTCATTGTGAGTTCCGTTCTTGTGGTAAATTTTCCTACTCATGTCGCAAATGAATCCAAAATTCCAGCTTGTTAGATTGATTTTTTGTTTCAACACGATCTTTCAGGTCTTGCCAGGAATGCTCAATCAGATTTAAGCCCGGTGATTGCGATTGCCAGTCGAGAAGGCGTACTTATCGTCTTTGAACAAAATCTTTTACAAGACGTGACGCATGTTTGGGGTCGTTATCGTGTTGAAAAACTCAACCACGCGGCATTTTTTTCATTGCAAATGGGAGCATATGGTCTTGCAATACATTTTTGTACATTGTAGCGTCCATATTGACTTGAATTTCTACCAGCAGACCAACGTCGTTGTCAGAAAATGCTCCCCAAACTTTAATGTTCCCGCCACCGTGTTTTACGGTGGGAATTTGATACCTTACGTTGAATCTGGTACCTGTTGGACGTCTTACGTACTTCCGACTATCACTTACGAACAATTGAAATTTGGATTCATCGGAAAAAAGCACTATCCGCCAATCTGATGCTGTCCAATGCTGATATTTTTTTTGCAAAATTCAATCTGGCCTTTTGATTCTTTTTACTGATGAAGGGTTTTTTTACACCAATGCGTTCAATCAGACCTACAGCCTTCAGACGTCGGGATACTGTACTCCGACTAATGTCGGTACGATTTTCACAACGTAATTCTCTCGAAATGCCTGCTGCAGTTTTTCGTGGATCTGTAACGCATTTCCTTTTTATAATTTTGTCGACGTCTATTTCGTAGTTTTTCGCGGTCTACCACTTCGACTTTTGTCAACCAACAAATTTGTTAATTTATATTTACGACTAATACGATTGACCGTACTTTTTCCAATGGATAAAGTAGTCGCATGATCGCGTGAACTCTTCCTTTCTAAAGAAAGTTTTAAAACGATTTTACAGATCTCAATATTCGTGTGTGTTTCGCCATCGCGACAGAAATAATACTGATTTTACATTGCCATGCATGTTTTGAAACTAGTACGAAAGAAAATGCAAACACTGTGCGTACGAAGTCGGGCGAGATAGCGGCCCGATACTTTTGCACATCGACGAAACTCGTTTGACGCTGTACGTAAATAATACGCCATACAAAAAAAAATAATATATCACGCTATTCATATCATAGCTCTCTTGAATATTCGAAATGATTAACGTGTTCAACAATTAAATATATTGTCGCTTCACTAACAAAAATAGGGTAGTCCGAAACTTTTGCACGCCACTCTATTTTAGTACGAGGATGCGAGCTTTTTTGGATTTTTCAGAAGCTTCGACGTTTCATTATTTCTTTTTCAGTACGACATACATTATTTGATTTACGTTGAAGACAATTGCGAGTAAAAAAATTCATGAATTTTGCAGATGCATAAGATTGCATTTTTGGCATGCAATGATTTTTTTTTAAAATCTTCACTTGATTCATTGGTAAATATTCGGAAGTGTCACTCCTGTCAAAATCGAGCTGATTTTTTTTTGTGTGATTCCTTACAGTTAAAAAACATCATATTTAATATTATTATGGCAGCGCATCAACAAAAACAATGTCGTTCTACGCACCCCACGATTCTACGCACCCATCCGAGGTGCCCTCCGCCCACCCCAGTGTTCTACACACCCTGCGATTCCACACACCCATCCGAGGTGCCCTCCGCCCACCCCAGTGTTCTACACACCCTGCGATTCCACACACCCATCCGAGGTGCCCTCCGCCCACCCCAGTGTTCTACGCACCCCACGATTCTACGCACCCATCCGAGGTGCCCTCCGCCCACCCCAGTGTTCTACGCACCCCACGATTCCACGATTCGTGGCCTCGATGCTGAAGTATAGAATTACCCTCTTGGTAATTTTTGTTGATGCGCTGCCATAATAATATTAAATATGATGTTTATTAACTGTAAGAAACCACACAAAAAAAATCAGCTCGATTCTGACAGGAGTGACACTTCCAAATATTTACCGATTCATTACTCGAAATCTTTTTTTTTCATACAATTCAAGCCTGAGATCTCTAACCTGGAAAACGTCTGAGTATTTCTGCACAACAAAAGCGTAACAAAAAATTGGCAATAAAAAACATTCATTGCATCCCAACGATACAAACTTCAATATTATTTCGAAATTCCGTGTACACGAAAATCAAATAAAAGCTTTTAATTCACGATGAGTTCGAGGCGACACGCCGAGGTCTTATCTGTGTGAATCTCGCTCTCGTTATAATAACATTTACTTCGAATACGCACCGTTCGCGCTTCGAATGCATTCGGACTTTCCGGAGGAACGAGGAAGAATCGATGAGAATCAATCATGAGATATGTCCCTGAATGAATAGAGACCACGATGAAGTGAGCCGAATGGATACCTTAGAATATTATCGAGACGAAACGACTATCGAGTTTCCTGGGATAGAATATATTCGTACGTACGTGCACACAGCTCTGAACCCTCGGATACGGCGAGTCTCGCATTACTCTTTTTCTGCACGAAGCTATAAAGCGATGTTTGTTTGTTTTTTTTTTTTAATTTTCTTACGATCATAACCTCGCGTGTCATGTTTCGAACAATTGAGTTTTCTTGTCGGAGAAACTCGAAAGGGCAAGGATTTAAAGAGTTTGGAGCGTTACCCACAATCCAAGATTTGAAAAATATATATATACAGTACTGGACAAAAAAGTAGGCACTAGTCGAAATCTCTTACCGCACTAAAATTTACATATCGGAGTCAAAAATAAAGTTAATTAAATTTCCCAAGTGGCGTTTTAAAGAGGGCAAGTTTATTTTTATTTTGCTTTTTTAGAAAATTCTCTACGATTTTTTTTCGTGCCGGTGCACACTTTTGATCGTGGATATTTTTCGGCTATTTTTTGGCCGTCGAAAATTAACTGCAAAGTTTGTGGAAAATTTTTTCCTCGGTTTTTTCTATGGTAAACTTAAAAAGGATATCAAAACCTACATTTTTATTTTTTAGAAAGTCTCGTACGATTTTTTTCGCCCCAGTATTCCATTTTTAGCTAAAAAAGACGTTTCAGAAAAAAAAGGCGTCACCGAAGAACTATAGGGTTTCAGGGGAAATGTCAAGAGAGTAAAAAGTTGCATGGGTTCACACTGTAGTGGCTATAATTTTTTCAGAATTTTTCTTAGACATTTTTTTTTACCATTTTTGGTTGGAGCTTTGGTGAGTGGAGAGGCTCCACTTGGGAATTATGGGGTCTAGGACAATTAAGAAAGGAAATTTGTTTATATTTTCATTTTTAATTAACTACAATTTTTCTAGATGTTTTTTTATTTTAAAAAATTAAAATTCAAAAATGGAAATGAAAAAAATGTTTAAAAATTCTAAAAAAATTGTTGTTAATTAAAAATGAATATGTAAACAAATTTCCTTTCTCAATATATTGTCCTAGACCCCATAATTACCAAGTGGAGCCCCTCCACTCATCAAAGTTCCAACCAAAAAGGGTAAAAAAATGTCAAAAAAAAATTCTCAAAAAATTTTAGCCACTCCAGTGTGAACCCCTGCAACTTTTTACCCTCTTGACCTTTCCTCTGAAACCCTATAGTTCTTCGATGACGCCTTTTTTCTGAAACATGTATTTTTTAGCTAAAAATGCAATACTGGGGCGAAGAAAAATCGTACGAGACTTTCGAAAAAAAAAAAACAAAAATGTAGGTTTTGATATCCTTTTTAAGTTTACCGTGGAAAAACCGAGGAAAAAATTTTCTACAAACTTTGCAGTTAATTTTCGACGGCCAAAAAATAGCCGAAAAATGGCCACGTTCAAAAGTGCGCACCGGGGCGAAAATAAATTGTAGAGAATTTTCTAAAAAAAAACAAAATAAAGGTAAACTGGTCTTCTTTGAAACGCCACTTGGGAAATTCCATTACCTTTATTTTTGAGTCCGATATGTAAATTTTAGTGCGGTAAGAAATTTCGACCAGTGTGTACTTTTTTTTCCAGTACTGTATGTTATTGTCCAGACTATACTGAGCCTCCACAAATTATTTGAAATTTCTCTTAACTACAAAACACCAGAGCTAAAAAATAGTTTAATGTATGTAATTTTACGTGCGGTTAGACGAGCAAGACGTTCACGTTACAGATGACGTAATTTTTGTAGCTATTTAGCACCAAGATAAGCCACTTCTAACAATGGATCAACGTAAACTAAATCTTTGTAAACATTTAGAAGAAAAAAAAACCCATCTTACCCATCGAAAACCATATATATATACCATATTGAGCCATCAAGGTTTGATAAAAGATTACGAATCTTTTAAATCTTTTAATCCTTTTAATTAAATTGAATAATTAATAATGTTATAGTTTTTTAAGTTGGTAGTAACACGTTTTTTTTTCTTCTTCCTGTAATAAAAAATATAAAACTGCATAATTTTGCCCTATAATTATATATTTTACGAAAACTTAGCATCTATAAAATGGATCTATACCGCATACGCATTTTTTTGAGGTTTTTTGAAAACAAAAAAATTCATAAACCGTCATTTGACTCAACTGGAGCGCTCCAACCTCCTTAAAGCGAATTTATCGCCAAACATTTGTTTCCGCAAGTTTATTTGACTTTTTGTGAAGTAGCTTACCGTTTTCGCATGTGCGCTGCAACTGGAGAACTATGGGGCTTTTAATAAAAGGTCCGTAAGAAAAAAATATTTAAAAAAAACAGATTACAGTTTGAAAAATAAAGATTCTATGAATTTTGTTCGCATACTTTTTGCTGGTAGTGTATTCGTCAGACAAAAAAACATTAAATCCTACCATCACAAATGACGACTAGGTTATCGATTTCACGAGGGTTTTTTTTCAGTTCAATCTATTCCGCGTCATTTCCCAATGGCGACGAGTTTATCGATATCCACGTCGATGATGCTGAAGCTTGCAGCGTTGTATCACAATGAAAATAATTTTTTTTTACTTAACTTCATTTTCTCCACATTTGGGGCAGCGAACCTATATCATTTTTTTAGATATGTTATGTAGCGAGCCATATTTCGAATGATAATAAAAATGAATGAGTAAACGAATGAAAAAGGATTTTCATTGCATTCAAATAATGCAAATTTCAAGATGGTGCACGAGATTTCTTTTTTAAACTGTGACGACGACGCATCCCGCGCTACCACGTCACTGTCTCTAGAATGCCCCACACTATAAAAGTCGATAAGATATCTCACTTCGAGACGAAACGTCTGCAGGTGAAGATAAAAGATACTACCAAAACATTCCGTGATATCACGTGTCTACATTAATAAAGAAATTCGTGTATATGATCTAACAGCATAAGAGCAAATATTTGGCAATTTAATTTATATTATATAGCGGGATATTAGCAAATATTTAGCAATTTTGCGTATTTCGGTGACGTGACTGCAGGACTGACATCTAATTTACCATTAGATGTCACTCCTGCAGAGTGATTTACTCTGTACGTGTGGACAACACACAATTACCAACAATTTACCTATGCACTAGTTTTTCTAACTTTTTTCACTTATTTTTTCTCACAGAATGCATTGACACTTCACGGTTGAAGTGTCAAAGTGCGTGATTCTATCGGTGACTAGGTCGAATTACTCTTCGATTTGCCATTACCTCAACGGAAAGTTCATTTCCTGACCTTTTTCGGCTCTACCTTTATACGTGCTAAGATGACCTAATTTCATTTCTCTCAATGATATCCGCCAGTTATTGGCTCTTTCTCTAACAAGCGAATGTCCAATTTTAAAACTTCGAGTCATTCGGCTTACACGTTCTTATTTTATTTTTTATTTCCGAAAACTTTACCACCAGAATCGCTCGGCATTTCGTCTCCACGAAGAATTATTTTACTTCGTTATTTCTTTCGAGCAAAACGGCAAAAAATGTATAGAAAAAAAGCGACATGGGTCATTCGTAGTCGATTACTCCGGAATTGGGCAACATTCTCATTTCACATTTTTACTCTTTCTTATCTAAACTACGAGAAAGATAAACGAAAAATGCTCATTCGTCCTCGCCCAATTAACTGCTCTCGAAGTTGAGGCGGGATATACATTTAGACGGGAAGAAATTAGGCAATTTCGAGCGATTTTTTTAAATAAAGAAATAATTATTTTATATATATATCAAACTATGAGACTGAGGTTGCATCGTTGGAACACAACGAAAATGATTATGTTGCAATCGCTCGAATTTCTCGTGGCTAATTTTCGTTACGAAAATCCATCAATAATTTTTTAATTCGTTTATTTAGAAAATTATTATTTAAATCTCAAAAAAAAAGTATTTTTAAAATAATAAAAATGCGGAAATCAAAATATATAAAAGAATTTCGTTGCATTCAAACGATGCAAACTTCAAGACCACATCAAACTGTTGGTATACTTTAATAGTATATTTAAGGATAGAAAACAATTTAAAACAAATTCATTTATCATCATAATCACCGAGTGTTACAGCAAGGTTGCAGCGGAAATTGCGAATCGGCGTCAACGTTTTGTATTTTTTTCCCCCGTAGACTTTGATCTGCAAAAAAATTCGGAACTTTCTTCAGTTAGAACATGTATAGTTTCTATTTGACAGTAATTAAAATGAAGAAAATGCAAATTCAAGAAAATGGCACGCATTTTTTTTTAAATCAAAATTTCTATAAAAATTGGATGAAAAAAGTATTTTTTTTCTTCTAATGTTTCAAAAGAAATTCTCGTCAGGTGGAAGGTAATAATAGTATCAATATTTGTACAAAGTTTCAACTGAATTGGCTTAATAGTTTTTGAGTTATCCTGCACGCCAATTTCGAAAATGCAGTTTTGAGAAAAACGCGTTTAAAGTTTTCACGCGTGAGAAACCAATGGAAAATTACTTACGGTTTAGTCAGCGATACCAGGCCCATATAATGCGCCATCGGCTTTCTCATTAAAAATGATTTTACATACCACAACTATGTTTTCCTCGCTTTTTCGTGCGTGTAAACGCGACCTGAAGCAGGTATTTTAGGGCCTATACCCTAAATATGTGCGCGCTCATGTTTTTCACGATCATGGTCATGAAACGCCATTACGGAACAGCTTGTCAGTCGTTAGGTCGAGGAGTTACGTACGTTGAAACGTTATTTACGGGAAGAAACATAATCGCACTTTCACGTGACACCGTGACAAAGCATCGTCGATATCGCCGCGACATAAAGTATTAATAAAAAAATAAAAAGTGAGTGATATTGTGAAACAAAGCCGCGATGAGTGGCTGCAATGCACGCCAACCGATCTTAAGGAAGCCGCGACAAAGACGACACACGTTTCCCTCGCTTTTTCGTGCGTGTGAACGGTAAACGCCTCGTTTTAAATTATTGATAAGATAATATATTAAAATATGCCAATACATTACAAAATGTTTTTTGTCTACGGGGCTTTACACCCCTACCCCCCGAGCGGGGATCCGCCCCCTCCGCCCTCGCGTAGCGCGTGCGACAAAGGTCCCATGTGCGACATACCTTCCGGAACACCTTCTCCAAGTGCTTGCAGTCTTTACAAAGTTAGATTACAAAAATAGAAACACTTGCTGCGGCAGGTATGAAATACAAATATCGTTACTCGACCGCTACAGTTGAAGGACAAATGTTCCTTCCCGCACAAGGGGTCAGGAGGGTCGAAACGAGACGCCGTATACCAGCGTAGTTAAATGCCGTTCAACTGCATTTAAAAAACGGCATTTAAAAATAGTACATTGTGTACCAAGGAGACAAAGTGGGTCTTTTACCACGGGCGCGATGTTTTCACGCGTCTTCGCGTCGCGCGCTGCGCGCGCTCGTCTATGACTCGTACTGCAAACATCGCTCGAGGGGTAAAAGCCCTTGTCTCCGCGGTGCACACGATTATTTATATACCAAAACCATGTTATCCGAGCTTTCGCAATGTGAAATACACATGGTTGCAACCATGTGCCGTAGCTGTGTTGCATGCGTAAGGTATATCGCACATGGAAGGTTTATCGGACATGGAACCTGTATCGCACGCGCCCCGAGGGGGTGGAGGGGGCGGAGCCCCCCGGTAGACGTCAAACATAATTTTGAAATGCATCAGCAAATTTTAACATACTATCTTATTAATAATTTTTAACAAAGCGTTCACCCTTCACATGCACGAAAAATGAATAATTTTGTTATTAATGATTTATGCCGCGGCGAGATCGACGATGCTTTGTCGCGGTGTCACGTGAAAGTGAGGTTGTGTTACTTCTCGTAAATAACGCCTCAACGTACGTGATAATTCCCCGACCTAACGACTGACGGCAGCACTTGACGACCGTCTGTAGGAACGCGCCGAAAATCCCTGCAGCATGATATCCGTTGAGCGTATGCTTTTAGGTTCGGTAGTCGCGTCTAGAGATTTTCGGCGCGTTCTCACATGACAGCTGTTCTATAGGGACGTTTCACAATTTTTAAGTACCGGTACGTAAAATACCCCTTTTACGTACCGTTTACACGCACGAAAAAGCGAGGAAAACATGGTTGTGGTATATAAACTTATTATATGCATAATTGTTGAAACTGATTGTCGGGAATTATCTGAATACACATATGAATTTTTAAAAAAAGTTGCCAGCAGCGAGATTTGAACCGGGGACGACGGGCTTATGAAGCAGAGAGCTTGCTCGCTGTGCCACGCGCTCTTTGAATTTTTCTTTACGTAGAAAGTATTAGATCAAGTAAAAAGTTCTGAGCATTTTTTCGCTTTATTCCGACGATGAAATTAACATAGTTAGGATTATCCGATTTAGATCAAATATGCGCCGTTTTGTTCGATAACTTTTGTCCATTTTGAAGGCAATTTCATAATTCCGCGATTGAAGAAGTCCTCGTCCGTATTGGTAAAAAAACTTGACCAGCTCATTTTCACAAACCTCTCTTGAGGCCAGTTTTGTACCATCAAGAAAATTTTGCAATTGCTTGAAAAGGTGAAAATCGCTTGGTGCCAGGTCTGAACTATACGGCGAGTGTGATAGAACCTCCCATCCAAGCTCTCGGAGCTTCTGGCGCGTCGTTAAAGATGTGTGCGGCCTGGCGTTGTCTTGATGGAACACTATGGAACCCTTCCTATTGGCCAATTCTGGCCGCTTCTGGTCGATCGCCTGCTTCAATCTGGTCAGTTGGTGACAGTAGAGGTCCGAATTGAGTGTTTGGCCCGATGAGAGCACAGCTCATAGTGGATGATTCCCTTCCAATCCCACCAAACACACAGCAAAACCTCCTTGGCCGTTAATCCGGGCTTGGCGATCGTTTGGGCCGGCTCAACGCGATTGGACCACGATCTTTGTCGGTTGTTGTTCTCGTATGTGACCCATTTTTCATCACCAGTCACCATCCGCTCCAAAAGTGGGTCGATTTCGTTACGTTTCAGCAAAAAATTGCAGGCATCAATTCGGTCCAAAAGGTTCTTTGGCGTCAATTCGTGTGGTACCCATACATCGAGCTTCTTCTTGAGACCAGCCTTATGCAAATGGTTCCAAACGGTTTTTTGGCTAATCTTCAGTTCCTGGGCAATGGAATAAGTGCTCACATGCCGGTCAGACTCGACGATTTCCATGATTTTATCGACATTTTCGACGATTGGCGTACTAGAGCGTGCCTCATCTTCGACATCCATATTACCAGAACGGAATCACTGGAACCACCCCTTTGCTGTTGCATTTGATACTGTATTGGGTCCATAAATAGCACAAATTTTTTTGGCCGCCTGCTCTGCCTTTTCACCTTGGTCGTAGTGGTACTGAAGAATGTATCAAATTTTCTCTTTCTTTAGCTCTATTTTGGAACGCTATAACACACAACTGGCTTCACCAAACACAAAACTGTCAAAGAACTTTTTTTTAAGCATGTCACCTTTAAATCGCCATATAGTATGACCCGATGCGATGTATACATCATGAGATATGGCTCACTAAAGCCATCTAGCGGAAAACGCTGAGAACTTTTTACTTCACCCATTATTTGAACGCAACGGAATATTTTGATGCCGATTTTCTCGACAACGGCGAAGAAGCGCATCTTACCACTTTGCCACATAACACCTCTGGCCATAAGCTTTTATTACACGCAGTATGAATCGAATTTGAATTTGACAATTGACAGCCTCCCCTTGTTAGTCTCCTAGGTACACAATGTTCTATTCTTCCGCTAATTCATTTCTTCTTGTTTTTCGATTTTTTTAAATCGTTGTAAATGTACATCCTGCCTTAAAAGTGGGCTCAAAACGGAATACTTTTTTTCACAATTTCGTAAGCACTGCGCTTTCGAAAACAGTTCCGACGTTGGTAAATTTCCGTCACATCCGTTTCGTCCGAAAATACACACGCAATCGTCCCCAAGCTTCGTAATCTCACCCGGAAATAAACTCGGATAATCCACACGGAAAGCTTTCCACCTTACCAGTGGAAAATATCGACCGAATCGATAAAAATAATAAAACAGAAGTAGTCATTTGGAAATGACATAGTGATGATGTGTGGTAGATCATCCCTCGAGGAATCATAAATTTTTCCACATTTTCCCGCGTTCCCGGATACTTTTGTGGGTCGCGGTTAACAAATCGTTCGCCTCACTCCTCCGTGACAACGAGCACTGGGCGGAGATACCAGCGAGCGTGTCGGGAGATTACGGAATGGGAGAGAGCGAGAAGAGAGAGAGAGAGAGAGAGAGAGAGAGAGAGAGAGAGAGAGAGATCGGATGAGGAACTACATACGGGAATGGGAAATTATCGTCCCCGTATTTTCTCTTCGGCGTCGCGGTAGACTCTTAATCTTTTTTTCTCTCTTTTACCAGTCTCTTTCGTTTGTTTTTCTCTCGTCATCTCTTCATCCACTCTGCTGAACGTTTGGAATGACGTTCGGGCGAGTTTTGTGGTTGAACAGGTGATATCCATGTGAGTGTGTGTGTGTGTGTGTGTGTGTGTGTGTGTGTGTGTGAGTGTGTGGGTGTGTATGCACGTGTGTGCTTACTTTTGGTTTTCATCTCTCCCTCGAATTCTTACTGGATGCCCTCTCCCCCTTCCCCCTCGTTTTCTTCATTTCGTTTGTCTTCACTTTGCTGTCACATCGAGCTCTTCGCGAACGAAGTGGTTCGGGACGAGACGCGTCAGTCTTTCGGGCCACGAAGAACTCGTGAAAAAAAAAAACGTAGCGGGAAATGAAGACGAGCGGAGATGAAGAAATGAGGATGGCTCGAAACGAGAGAGCGTTGCGGAAGCTTTTTCCGCTGAATCGGGGTAACACGGGTCACGGGGTACATACGGCTTACGAATCGTGCTAGGATTTTTTTCTTTTATTCAACTGGATCTTCATAATACGGAAATTCATGCAACGTTTTCGGAAGTTTGAAAGGAATTACAGATCAATTTACTACGGGAAACTGCAATCGAAAGAGGTTCGGAAATGAACTTTCGATTGAGCTGATCGCAATTAGAAGAGAGACTCGACTTAGTCACGATAGAAGCACGCATTTCGAGACCCGAATCGTCGCATTTTGTGCACAGATAACTGAACAAATTTCCGAAAACTATCGTGCAGGTAAATGTTGATAATAGTGATAAAATGCTTGCGTGTTGCTCTCTCACGCGGAGTGCACATAGTATACATGATCTCCGCATGGGTGGCATCCCGAGTGGCTGGCGACGAATTAATGAGCCCAATGTTACTGCAACGAATGTTAACCACTATATAAACTCTTAATAACGATATAAACATTATATAAACTAATCACGACTAGGTCATCGCGAGATACCCACTTGAGGAGTTTTTTTCTTCATTCGCAACGCCATCTATAACTCAAATTGCTTAGCCAGCTATGAGCCAATCGCTCGATGGAACTACATGAAGTCACATAACCTCACTTTGTCATATGTGAAGATCATTCGCTAGCCAGGTACGATTTAGTCATTAGGTGGTATGTTTATCGTAAGGCGGCGACATCTGTAATCAAGCTCGGCTAGGCAGTGACTAGCCAAGGGGTGCATTGCCGCAGTGAACTACTGTTGGCTAAGTCATGTCGAGATACCCACTTGAGAGTTTTGTTCATTCGCCAACGTCATCTGATACTCAAGTTGGCTAGGCAGCCATGAGTCATTCGCTAGATGATAGTACGTGTATAGTCACATAACACTCACTTTGTTATTCGTAATCATGGTTGGTTAGTCCAGTACGGTGTAGTTACTAGGTGACATTTTTATTGTAACGCAGCGACATCTATAGTGATAATTGATTGAGCAGTGAATTGACAAGGGCTGGATAACAAAATATTTAGAATATTATTATCTCATAGGGAGACAGCCATTAGTCAGTTAGTATATGAGCTCAATTGGGCGAGCCAGTTACTAGCACGTAACTCAGACAGATTAGCACAATTTCTATACAGGATCTAACCGTATGTCATGTCATGTGGATCAATGTCTTGAGATGACAGCAATAACGCCAATGACGGCAGAGGGAAAGAGGCAAACACAGACCGTCGTTCGCATCATCTTGATCTTTTGTATCTCCTCGATCACACTGCAAATTCAAGTGTGTTGTTTCAATACAGCTACATGTGTGGTGGTTTTAATACAACTACATGTGTAATTTTGGGATTCGCTCCGTGTGTTTTGTATAGCACACTTAAGGGAGACATCCAAGTAGACGGCGGAAAAAATAGGTGAATTTTGGGAATTATTATCTGAAAAACTATTTATCCTATTTGTTTTATTCGAAAGTATAGATATTGCGGTATCTGGACAAAAAAAATTACAAATGTATATATTGACTGGGAGCGTTGTTATCTTGGCTGGCGTAAAACATGTCGCTCGCTGGCACGGTCTGCGGTCCCCATGATTGCATGCAGTCGGTTGACATGAAACAAAAATTTCGAATACACTCTTCAAATGTAATGTATAAAGACATGCGAAGGGCTCTATACATTACATTTTTAAGAATCTTTTCAAAATTTTTGTTTCAGGTCGACCGACTGCATGCAATCATCAGGACCGCAGACCGTGCCAGTGAGGGACATGTTTTACACCGCCAACAATAACAGCTCCCAGTCAATATATATTTATAAAAAAAACTGTCAATATACCTCGGTATTCATACTTTCGAATAAAGTACACTTGGATGAAATCGGGCAAATAGTTTTGGAGATAATAATTCCCAAAATTCACCTATTTTTTCCGCCGTCTATTCGGGTGTGCCCCTTTAAGTGTATTATTTCTATGCGCATTTAGTTTGTTATTTAATTATTTTTTATACACTGCACGCGTTTTGTTTCAAGGTATCACAGTCCGTTTACTAAATGCACAGTTCTACATCAATGATTTTTTATTATAATTCGTCATTCCCAACCGTCTTGAAATAATTTTTTCGGAGATAATATGTCGCCTACAAATGGAATTGAACCCACAACCTACCTCCCTATCTTCTGCCTATACTACGCAGACGGTCCCTACGCTATCGAGTGCTTGTGGTATCTTAATCGCAGATATGGCATAACAGACATAAGTTAATTCCTATAATTATTTATTGTATCACGCAAACTATATCAATTAGTTAATGTCATTGTGATAATTTGAGAGTTCTATTAAACATCATTCTATAGATTTCTTTAAACATAACCTATATATATATATATTATATATTAGGTGTGACTTAATTTTTACAGATTTTTCAGCAAATTTATTTAATATAAAAAAATAGAGAACAACGAACTTAATCTTGGAAATATTCCACATCGTTTTCTATGACCTTGCGCCATCTCTCAGGTAACATACGAATGCCGTCGCGAAAGAAACTTGCAGGCTTGGAGGCGATAAAGTCATCGACGAATTTACGCACATCATCCAGCGTTTTGAACTGTTTATCCACTAAGGCGTGCTGCATTGACCGGAACAAATGGTAGTCGGATGGGGCCAAGTCTGGTGAATAGCCCGCGTGCGGGAGAACTTCCCATCCCACGTTCAAGAGGGTATTCTGACTCGCGCGAGCAACGTGAGGTCGAGCGTTGTCATGCAGCAGTATGACTTGCCTGCTTCCTTGCCCAGTAAATAACCTTTTCTGATCAAGTCCTTTGCTCAGTTTGTTCAATTGTCGGCTGTAGCGTTCCGCAATCACCGTCTGACCCGTTTCCAGGAGTACGTAATAAAGCACATCCTTCATGTCCCACCAGATACACAGGAGAACCTTATTCAAGTGGATGTTCTGTTTCGGCGTCGATGTACTGGGTTGCCCGGGATCTACCCATGACTTTTTACGTTTGGGATTCTCGTAAAAAATATACTTTTCATCACCCGTCACAATTTTCCACAAGAAGACCTTTTTTTGTTGCCGGACAAGCAGTGAAAGGCACGTGTTCATACGTTGACCTAGGTTGTGTTCGGTCAACACATGTGGGACCCACCTTCCAAGTTTTTGAATTTTTCCCGTTTGGTGCAAACGCTGTTTGGGGGACTCCTAAATGAGCTGCGAGCTCTTGTTGCGTTTGCGATGAGTCTTCATCCAGTAGAGCTTGCAATTGCAAGCTCTTCAAACTTTCGAGGCTGTTCAGGGCGCGGCTGGTCACTAAGATCGAAATCACCACTTCTAAAACGTTTGTACCAATAAATACTCGTTTCATAAGACACAAGGTCGGCACCAAGAACACTACAAATTGATTCCCGTGCTTTAGAAGCATTTTTTCCTTGGTGGAATTCGTATAAAATGCAGTGCCGAATGTGCTGTTTATCAGTTGCTATCGTAAACTCTGCTATTCTGAGAGGTTATGTAACTCACGTAGACTTGTCGTTCGGTGTTCTGAAACACAGAAGACCGCGAAAATATTTATATTTTAAATATAATTTTAAGCTCGAAGAAAAAATCTGTAAAAATTAAGTCATACACCTAATATATAAGACAGTAGACAAATCTACGAAGTGTTTTATATGTGAAATAGAGGGGGGGGGTAGTTAGAGAGAGAGAGAGAGAGAGAGAGAGAGAGAGAGAGAGAGAGAGAGAGAGAGATAAAGGTTAACACGATAATGTATTTTATAATCTTCATATTTAAATAAACAAACCCTGTTCAATTAATTTCATTTAAATAAATCTTAAAATTGACATGTCATGTTAGATTTATAGTACATCCCGAGCGGCAAATTGACAGGGAATCCCTAATACAATTCGGGGCCTTCGAGGGATCATTTTGTGGATTCCGTAGTAGGGTTTTCCGTAAAAGAGCCGGACCGGGGCCCTATTAGAGAATGGTAGGATAGTTAGGTTGACTAAATCTATGGTCTAACTACGGAGACCAAGTAAGGGCCTTTCAAGGGGTGTAGTTGTAGTTTCCCTAGTAGCGATTTCCCCAATACTACGAGACTTTGCTATTATAGGGGCAAATCAGTATAAATTGCTTGACTAAAGAATTTATGGCATAAAAACCCGTATAAAATCAGTATAAATTTCTTGACTAAAGAATTTATGGGATAATAATTATCGAGATCGATTAAGTATAATAATTAAACTATGCGCTTAGTAGACGAGCTGTGATTCCTTGAACCAACACGCATGCAGTGCGTTCATTGGAACAACGCGAGATCAAACGTGTCAAAATATGCGACAGAATTCTAAGCCTCAAATGTATTGGAATAATACATTTCTTTTTCACACTGCACACACACACGCATGTACGCATATGGCTGCAATAATTTATTATGAGGCACCGTTGAGCCAATTTGAGAAGCCTTCAATGGCCCTCGGTAGCAAAGTGTGACCGGCCACTGATAGCCCGTATGAGGCTTCCAGACTAGGGCCTTAATAAAATTAGGGGAAATGAAGATGGGCCCTATCAAAGCCCGAACTCAATTTCTTCCTGGGATTGTGTACCACGGAGAATAAGTGGACATAAAAGCCCTTGTCTCCGTGGTGCACACGAGTATTTATATATTAAAACCATTTTTTCCGAGCTTTTGCATTATAAAATGCATATAAGACTGCAAGCACTTGGACAAGGTGTATCGCATCGGGAAGGTGGGTCGCACATGGAACCTGTGTCGCATGTGCCGCACGGGGGTGGAGGGCGCTAGACACCAAACAAAATTTTGCAATGTCTTAGCATATTTTAATAAATTATCTTATTAATAATTTAAAACGACGCGTTCACCGTTCACACGCATGAAAAAGCGAGGAAAACATGTGTCGTCTTTGTCGCGGCTTCCTTAAGATCGGGTGGCGTGCATTGCAGCCACTCATCGCGGCTGTGTTTCTCAATATCACTCACTTTTTATTTTATTTTTTTATTAATCCTTTATTTCGCAGTGATATCGACGATGCTTTGTCCCGGTGTCACGTGGAAGTGCGGTTATGTTTCTTTCCGTAAATAACGTTTCAACGTACGTAACTCTTTGACCTAACGACTGAGGGCAGCACCTAACCACTGACAGCTGTTCCGGAACGGCGTTCCATTATCGTGAGTGTAAAAAAGGTGCGCGCGCAAATATTTAGGGTCTAGACCCTAAGAGACTTGCTTTAGGTCGCGTTTACAAGCACGAAAAACCGAGGTAAACATGGTTGTGGTATATAAAATATATTCAAATTGACACGTAAATTTCATTATAATAATATATCCATTGTCTACAATTAGACACAAAATGGGCTTAACTTTACTATAAGAGACATAAGTGCATTGTTTAAGACACATTTGAATCTGAACGTCTTAACGTCTGTACTTACATATGTTGAATGTTTTGAAAAAGATATGTATAATGTATGACAATTTAATGCGGTTCAAGAGTTTAAAAATACACATCAAATATGTTAAAATTTTTTGTAACAGACGTACAGTAGAACCTCGATTTACACATACATGCCGAACCGCGAATTGGTTAATACGAAAACTGAATTATCCAAACGTTGGGACGAAATATACATTGTGTCGCGAAATGTAATGCTCGAAATATACGTTGCAGTCTTCAAGAACCGCATGTTCGAGCGCGTTTTTCTTCTTCTAGTGTTAGTTCCATTGCACGCTGGCTTCTAATGACGATTTTAATTTGTTGCAAAATGTTTACGTCCCGTTTATTTCGCGTAGTTCGTATGCGTCAGTTCGTAAGTCCAAGTTCTTCGATTCCCAAGCGTTAACGTAATGTTCTCTGGTTAGGGAAGAAACGAAATTCTCTCAAAGATAGATAAGAGCGAAACTGGCGCAGCTCTACTACCGCTTTATGATTTCGAAAAAACCATTATATATATATAGGTTGGGTATTTATTTCAATTTCTGTTTTATATTGTCCTTCTGGAAAAAAATTGCATTTCGATTATCCCAACTTTTGATTGCCCAATAATTTTTTTGGACATTCAAGCTACAAAAATCACTGAAACATTTCTGAAGATCCATAACCTAAACTTGGAAAAAGAGAGTTTAGACAGTCACAAAAATGAATAAATGAAAAAATAAAAGAGATTTCGTTGCGTTGCAACGATACAAATTTCAATATCATTTCAAAATCAAAATTTCAGTACTTTTCACAACTTGAATCTGCTTTAAAAAATAGTGATTAAAGTAAAATAAATTTTCCTTGTGTTCCACAGATGCAAACGATCATCGATGCAAAACACGATTTGTGGCCCAACGTAAAACACTCGGAGTTGGTTTTATTGTTGGTATTGGTTTTACCCTTGAGAAGGGATAATACGAAGAGCGATAATTGGAACGTGGATATGCAAAAAACTTCCATGTCGCGGGCAATTAAAGAATGAGTGGCCCATACTCGCTCGTAGAGCTATAAATATATATATCAAGAGACGCGGCAGCGTCTCGACGCCAAGTAATAAAAAAAAAAAACGACTGTCAGGACACAACACGCCGCGCACTCTTTATACGCCAAGATGAGCTTTAGCAGACGACTCTTTAACTTACAATCGACATTACGCGAAAACGCGGAGACGAATCGAAAATCTAATGACATTTTACGAATGAAATGTTATTTTTTCCTATCGATTTTGTTTGGGTCATTTTTCGATCCGCCTACTCAAACTTGAGATCTCGTAATATTTGGCCGAATTTCCGAGCGACTTTTTTACCACAAAAATTCTTCAACACTTTAGAACGTTCCAGACTCGTCGATTTTCTTGGAGGGATAAAGTTATTCGGTCGCATCGTAAGCTATACTACATACGTCCTTTTGGGGAAAGCGTTAACATGGGAGGAAACGCTCAGCGTTTCAGCCTGAAGTGCACCAACGGTGCACCTCAGGGAGGAGCTACTATAAACAAACGATGGCGCGCTAGAAACGTCAAAAGTCGGGTTCTTCGAATGTATGCCCTCTGTCGGCTTTAAGAGGGAACGGTACTCGCAGCAAGACTTCGACGCAGCCCCGGCTCGAGTCGGTAGGGCAGAACTCGTACGAGCCCCTGCCACCTACCGGGAGATTGCAAATGCCTTCCTGCGTCTCGCAACGCGTGTATGCGTGTATGTCGGTGTGCATTACTACTCGGCCGCACGCGGTTGAAGATTTTTATCTTCCCGCGGGCTGACCCTTCGTAGCGCGTACACACCGCGTGAACGTATATACATGCACAAACATACATACATAAACATAGTCAGCGCCGAGAAAGAACTTTATTTTCTTTTCTCAACGCCGACTTCGCAAGAAGTTCAAAAACACGAATTTCGCAGCAAGAGTCCTTGCTGAGTGTAGCGATTGGCTCAGTAAACATTTACGGTATAAATAATACAAACATAATTGTTTAAACAATTATGAATGCATTTATTCTCGACCACGATTGTGATCGGTAGATACGGTACTTTCAGTACCTCTTACAAGGGGACCTTACACGCTGTCACTCACGGAATTCGATAAGTCTCAGATATGTTGTAGAGGGACCTACCCTGAGTACCTGAGTAAAGGGATTTTATACAACGCTCTTTAGTTTTCGAGAAAAAATGTTCGAAAGTTTAGCTCGTAGCTATGTTTAGCTGGTCGCTTGTTACATCAGAACATTATTGCGGGTGGTATTTGTCGTAAAAGCAAGCAAAACACAAGACCAAAGAGCAACGCGCACATTGTATAAGAGCTATGGCCTTGCAGGCGCACGGAGTTTTGAGCAGCGTTATTGGAAAGCATACTTGATTGACATTTAAAAACAGCGGTCTTTCCTCAATTAACATTGATGCAAACCACGCATATTTAATCATCGGCGCGAAAGCAGGTGCGCTTAATTGATGAAGAATCAAAGAATGAATTTGTATGGAATCTTCCCTTGACGCAATACCACCCGCAATATTGTTCTGATGTAACAAGCGACCACAGTGATAGCGAGTAAGAAAAACCTGTATATTGTAATGAAAAATAATAAACTGCAGTTTCTTGTGAAAGATGTTATAATTTCTTCCTCTCTTTTTTTTCTGCGTGAAAAATAAAATAATAATAAATCATTTTAAAAAATGGAAAGTAAAAAATTTAAAAAAATTAAAAAAAAAAAAAAATAAATAAAATAATAATAAATAATTAGACGGTTTTGCATCATCCATCGAATTTATCTATATTTTGTGAACAAAAAAAACGCCATCACGGGACTCGAACCCTGGACCTCGAGCGTCAGAGCCGGGAACCTTGCCCACTGGACCACGCCCGCTGGTTCGACAAAAATGCAACCGTACCGGTAGGATAGCTACGAGCTAAACTTTCGAACGTTTTTTCTCGAAAACTAAAGAGCGTTGTATAAAATCCCTTTACTCAGGTACTCAGGGTAGGTCCCTCTACAACATATCTGAGACTTATCAAAATCCGGGAGTGACAGCGTGTAAGGTCCCCTTGTTAGCAAATAGATTGCTGTTTGCGAGCCGCAAAACGTTACGCTAAAAATAATGCAAAAATAATTGTTTAAACAATTATGGATGCGTTTATCTCGAGCACGGTTGTGATCGGTAGATACAGTACTTTCAGTACCTCTTAGCAAATAAATTGCTGTTTGCGAGCCGCAAAACGTTACGCTAAAAATAATGCAAAAATAATTGTTTAAACAATTATGGATGCGTTTATCTCGACCACGGTTGTGATCGGTAGATATGGTACTTTCAGTACCTCTCGGAAAAAAAATTGCTACTTGCGAGTCGCAAAACCTAACAATAAAAATAATGCAATCATAATTGTTTAAACAATTATGAATGCGTTTATCTCGACCACGATTGTGATCGGTAGATACGGTACTTACTTCCAGTACCTCTCAGCAAATAGATTGCTGATTGCGAGCCGCAAAACCTAACAATAAAATAATGCAAACATAATTGTTTAAACAATTATGAATGCGTTTATCTCGACCACGATTGTGATCGGTAGATACGGTACTTACTTCCAGTACCTCTCAGCAAATAGATTGCTGATTGCGAGCAATCGATTTTTTTCTTGTTTTTCGACGAAAAACACGAAAAAATCGATTGTTATATAACACACGAAAATTTGTTACATTTTCTCCACACGGAACCTCGGCTGTCACTTTCTCGGCTCATCGAGTTCAAGCCGACACCGATATATGTCGAATGCGTCATGAGCGCCACTCCGGAGCCCCGGAATTCGCGGGAACTAAACTCTACGCAGTTCGTGCGACATATGCTCGAAATCGTCAACAAATACCAACTAATTATAGATTCCCACGGATTTCCTGAAATATGTGATGGAATCAAATGATTCAGGTGCCAAAATGTGTGTTTTGAATATGGCTACGCGGCTCTTCTCCCCTCCAAGTTGTGACATGAGCCAAACTTTTTATTTCACATCATTTCTATCACGGCTTCAGCATGGTAATACAATCTACTTTTTTTTTGATTCAACAAATTTCATGAGAAGACAGCCGTTCGTCTAATAATTTAACATTGTCTGGTTAAATTTCGTAAAATTCTGAAGAGCCGTTTAGGAAATCCGTGAGTATATATTATCCCGTCTGCCATACCGATGGAGCCGGGGTACCGTTCCGTCTTAAGGTCAAGTGTCACACCGACCGAGCGGTCATGAGTGCGAGAGAGATAGCTGATTTGCAGATTCCCAATGATTTCTGAAACGGTTAATTTTTGGGAAAAAAGAAAAGAAACACGTTCCGCTCTGTTGAAAGACGAACAACCGCTTTCTCTTCTTTTGCCCGAAATATGATCCGTCTAGGAGAGCACTTGGCAGTAGGATTTTTACCGACTGAACGTGTGACACAGCCTTAAGTAGCGTCGGCGAAATAATCCACCATCCTAATAAATTTAACGTTTGGATATGCAAATAAAAATATATACCACACTAACTAGAGCGAGCAAATGACGCTGCAACAACATTAAGTTTATAACTATAGAAAATGAAGTATTTCCGTTTCAAAAAGATACGAAATCCCCCTAAAAAACTTTAACAAGTAAAAAAAACGCCAAGTAATAAAAAAGCCCTCGAAAAAATTATCTTTTTTTCTTAACCATGCACGCCAAGTCGTTGCCCAGCTTTTCTAGTGATACATACATACAGTACTTGTGTGATGCATACGTTGTACTTTTGTATAATCGTGATTCGTACTTTTATTATAGTAGTAAAATGGTTTTTGAAAACAAAATATTGAGAAAAATGGTATTACTAGAGTTTGGTAATTTTCTGTACGTTTCTAGTAAATTTGCTTGGCTTTTTCATAAAAAGTTATTTCATTTCTTTTGTACGTTTGAGTTGAAAAATTAAAATCTAAATAAAACTATTGTTTGAAAAAAATCACAAATATTTCGAGGTTGATTACAATCTTGGAGATAGTGAAACAATCGATAATTTTTTCGAGGGCATTTTTTATTACTTGGCGTTTTTTTTTACTTGTTAAAGTTTTTTAGGGGGTACACATGTACATGCATGTAGGCAACAACGTGCGATATACGTGTGCTCGAAATATTTTTAAAACGTATGCGGGCACTTTCGTCAACCTGAGAGTCAATTAATCCTGCCCGATAACTCGGCCGTGACCTTAACCATGTGTAAAATTGTCTTGATGTATGTATAGGCAAATACGTTTCGTACAACTATATTTTCGATGCGCGGTAAGCAAAAATAATATCAGTATGGCCAAGGGAGAGTATGGAACGCACGGTCTATCAGCAACTTCGACGATCTGTCATGTCAATCATCGTTCGCCAGGGCCAGGGCCGGCGGTTACTCGGATGGGTGACCGCTAAATCGCAGACTGGCTTGCGCATCGGATATCGAGCGGGGAACAGTTGTAATGTAACGGTACCAATGCTCGGATTGTTAAGAGCGTCCATAGATTATTGGATTTATTAGTCACTATCTTTTGCCCGCGACTTCGTCCGCGTAGACTTTAGGATTTGATCCAGAGAGGAAATAAACAAAGAGAGCAAAAAAGTAAGAAATAAAGAAAGAAGGTAGAGTTTTATATTTCTCAGACACGACGATTAACTGACTGGCTGAGGTAAGGGCTGGTAATTAATGAAATAGTAGTATAAAAGTGCCATTCTTCATGCAATGTCATTGTTGTCTACAGAACTATATGGCTTTGCAATATAGATCTGTAGACAACATCGTATGATTTATGGTCTTCGGCAAGCACATTCAAGTTTCAGACATTCGATACTCTCAAACAACCCACGTATAGTTGACCATGCGAGAAGCTAATCCTTTTTAGTGCATCTCTATGCCCTTTAAGGGGGGAGATACCTTTACAAAGCTAAACAATTGATGATTTTGTGGACATTTTTTGGAAGGGATATAATTATTTCCGATTTTTGAAACTTTAGCATTTATTAGGGTGTACTTTGATCTACCAAAGCGTATTTTTTGAGTTACGCAAAAATAAAAAAATCGCTGAGATATCCCGCTGGCTTTGAAGCAGCTCGACTCGGGACTTCGAAAATGGCATACACTCTGGTGCTCGTTGTTTTCATCCAAAACCAATACGGTTGAAGATTTTCATTGAAAACATTCATAGTTCGTCTGAAAGCCTAAAAAACACGTAAAAAAATAAAAAATTGGAAAAATTATACCATTTTTAAATAGACATTGCGATTTTTTATGACATTTTTCTTCTATTTTCATATGGAAAAATACTTTTCTTGGCCGATTTTTTTAAACATTTAGGCTTACAGACTAGGTAGTGATGTTGTCCAGGCATGTGCCAAATTTGGTTAGGATTGTTTGAATAGTTTTTACATGAAGATTTATGCCAATTTAAAAAATGTAGTTTTGAGTAAAACGCCTTTAAAGTTTAGTCGTGGAAAAAGTCAATAATAACAATTACTTACCGACTAATCAGCGATTCCAGGGCCATATACTAAGCTTTCACCTTCTTCGAAGAATTGAGTTTCTTCAGCCTATTGATTTTTCCGTGCTTTTCGAGCCTCTTTGGTCGATAAGGAGCCGCGCCGCTCCTGTCGATGCACCCGTCGAGCGTCGACGCTATTGGCGTAATTTTTGCAGTGAGTTCCAATTATGATATCCAATGCGAGCATGGTTTTCAAAATCGATGTATATATACTTCGTTGAATAGTCCAGCCGCAATATAGGATGCAATTTCGACGATTTTTAGTCTCAAATTCAAGTGCTTCGGAGTCAAGATCCAGATCGTTGAGTTGAAACTTTCATTGGCATTTTGAGTATTTTGAGTATGCTCAAAAATAACCATGGACGCATTTGGAAAGAGTGGAGTATAAAAGATAGGTACCCGTGCGGAAATTGAGTTCGGACTTTGATCAGGCCCATCTTAATTTTCCCTAACTTTATTAAGGCCCTAATCTGGAAGCCTCAGATGGGCCATTAGTGGCCGGTCACACTTTGCTACCGAGGGCCATTGAAGGTAAAATAACCAGGGCCTTAAAAATTGCCTCAATGGTTCCTCATAAAAATGATTGCAGCCATATGCGTACGTGCGTTGTGTGCACTGTGAAAAAGAAATGTGTACATTTCAATACATTTGAGGCTTAGAATTCTGTCGCATATTTTGACACGTTTGATCCCTCGTTGTTCTAATGAACGAACTGCATGCGTATTGTTTCAAGGCATTACAGCTCTAAACGCATAGTTTAATTATTATATTTAATCGTTCACGATAATTATTATGCCATAAATTCTTTAATCAAGCAATTTATACTGATTTTTCCCTATAATAGCAAAGTCTGATAGTATTGGGGAAATCGCTACTAGAGAATCTACAACTATACTCCTTAAAGGCCCTTACATGTTCTCCGTACTTAGACCATAGTTTTAGTTAACCTACCTATCATAACATTCCCTAATCGGGGCCCGGTCCAGCTCTTTTACGGAAAACCCTACTATGGAATCCACAAGCAATCCCTTAAACGCCGCCAATTGTATTACGGATGCCTTACCAATTTTCCGCACGGGGGTAGTAAACGAGCATGAGATTCGACCGTGGAATATACGTGTGATGGATGTCCCAATTAATGAGACGCTGAAAGTATTATATAAAACCTTTTTGAAACGCGAATTGTGACGACGATGTCGAAAAGTTTGCTCGATTCGCTTTCGATAGGTCATAAGTCTAGTCAAGAAATCGATTAAAAAAAAAACCCTTATTACTATCGCAAATTACGGAAACTCTTTAGTTCTTCGGTTTAGAAAAGTGCATTCATGACATGACTGACTCGGACTCGTTAATATGACCCGTAAATTTTAATGGAGGAGATAAGGGCAATTGCTAACGGAATTCTGTCAAAGTGAGGGAAGAATTTAGAGAAAGTTTTAAAGGATATGGGGATAGAAGACACAATAACAATGATAAGAGAAAGAAGGGAAGTGGATAGAATAGATGAAAGGATAAAAAAAGGATTAGAAAGCCTAAAAAAGAAAATTTAAGAGGAGGAAGCGGAAAGAATAAGAAAATCATCGTATAATGACAAATACAAATATATTGTCGAAACTGAAGAAAGGCCATGGAAGTATTGGTCGGAAGAGGGAGTGAAGGGTAGGGATAAAGAAATGTGGGCGAGATTAAGATGCGAAAATCTATGGAGGGCGGGAAAGAAGGGGGAAAATGACTGGAGATGTAGAATTTGTAAAAAAGAGAACGAGACATTGGAGCACCTGCTAATATGCGAAAAAGGATGGAAACTTGTAACGGAGAAAGCAAGAAAGAAAACAGAGGAGTGGGTGCAAGGAGTGGATAAGGTGGCGATAAAGGGAGAAATGATAAGCATGTTGAGTGGAAAGATAAATATAGGGATATGTCAGTATTTTAGAGAGATAGAGTAAGTGTGCAATAAAAATGTGCAAGGAGAAAGAGGGAAGAGAAAGCGATGGAGGTGAGGAGTAAAATAAGAAAAAGAGAAAAGGGGGAGATAGTGTGAAGGAAAGGAGTATGCGGGGTAGAATATAGAGTTAAGGTAATTGTAAGAAAAATTTGTTAAAGAACAGGAACTTGTAAACATTTTGTAAAAAACTTGTAAAGCAAGTTATGCAAATAAAACTCGTTTTGACTCGTAAATTTTACTACTAAATTTCCTTATTAGTGTACATTTTTCTATTAATCAATTAATAATGGAAGGCTGAATAGGATACAAGTGTTACATTTCGTTACCTATCGATTGTATTGCTAATATAATTAAATATTCGAACTGTCCGAACAGTGGGACTCGTCCGAGTATTAGTACCGTTTCTTACCGAGTGTCCGAGATACACTCACAAGCGGTCTATCGATCTGGATGAAACAAAAACCAAAATTCTTCTAATGTAAAGCGATGTGAAATCCACTACAGAAGTATTGAAAAAAATGTAATTATAAGGGGTGAACCGCCCCTTTATTTGCCTCTTTCTCATCCCACACTTACGAGGGTTGCATGCAAATGAATGAAGCAGGCATCATTTTGAAGCCGGGACAGAATTCAATTGTACGTGTTTTTTTGCATTTTTGGCGGACGGCAAACTTGAGGGTGTAAGCTACGTCTTACATGAATTTATCACGGTCGTGTTTTCCGTTTTTAAAATGTGTCCGATAATTTAAAATATTCCTATAAAATACAATTTATCGTTTGCTCATGTTTCGAAATTATGACATTTGTCTTAAGGGTAAACTACCCCGCCTGAGTTTTTATTTTCATTCGCATTTTGAGGGGTGGTTTTCCCCCTCAAAGGCATTTTTCCGCCGATAAAAAAAAACGTGTCTAATAGTTTTCGATGTTTTATCACATATATGAGTTTCAACGAAATCGAAGGCAGACACTTGAGTGATGTTCCTTGTCAGATGGTAAACCACCCTCTCTCGATTCCTATTCATTCGCGATTTTAGGTAGGTACGACTACTCCCTCAGGGTCAACAAAGAGACTAAATTTATGTTACCCCACGGGTGTTCTGATTTATGTTAACTTATGTTGAATATTTGTATTGTCGATCCCAAAGTGCCAAATTTGTGGTAAATATTTTATTTATTGCATATTTACTAATAAATACTGAAAAATTAGATCCTCAACGACTCTGAAGTCTTCACGACGATGTCCAAGCAATACCGAGATTCTGTAAGTCGGTAGCGACCGTGTTCGTTATCGTTAGCTAACGACAGCCAATAAGAGGCTCCCGTTCTTCTGATCGTGCATGCGATGGGCTGTCGCTAGACAACGACAACGAAAACTGTTGCTACCGAGTTACAGAATCTCGCTACAGAGATAGGTTATGCTCGCCAAACGAATCAGCGGTTGCGCCCGACGTTGGCAAGTTTATGGGTACTATTTCATCTCTATGATTATATTCAACCGGAAGTTGAAATCGTTTTATAATGTAGTGCTTGAACTACACGGTGAAGTTCGAATTTTAGATTTTTTACAATATCTATTATGTCTAATTTATCTAATATCAGTTTTTCAACGACCTTAGTTGGATACGTGACCAGCAAAACCGTGATCACCGCACTTCCGGTCGACCGTCTCCATAAGACGACGTGCTTCACTAGCTCAAAGTGCTCGACTTTGCAATTTTATTACATAAAAACTAAACGATCAATAAAGCTCAAATTTCTCCGAAGGATGCATAATATATTCGTCAAAATCATATCAAAATTTCAGGCCCGAAAGTTCGATTCGTCCCCATGATCGTACCTCTTTAAACGTTTGCTCATCTATTCGGATGAAACTGCTGCCATTCCATCGGCAGTATGAATTTTATGTTTATGAGGCCGAAGCTCGCATCGTTTGAATTCAGTGAAAATTAGTATTTCTAAATTTCTTTAAGGACATGGCTCACATGTTTTACACCGGCCAAAACAACAGCGCTCCCAGTCAGTATATATTTATAAATAAAAAATTGTCAATATACATCAGTATGAATACTTTCGAATAAAACAAACTTAGATGAAATCGAATAAATAGTTTTTGAGATAATAATTCCTGAAATTCACCTATTTTTTTCGCTCGTCTACTCGGATGTGTTCCTTAAAAACTGTTTCTTCACCGATAAAAAAAAACTTGTCTAATAGTTATAAATACTCTACCACATACACGAGTTTCAACAAAAAACGAAGGGAACGGAGACTAAAGCGATATTCTATGTGTAACTCGGTTAAATATAGCCACCCGTAATGGCAGGTGCTAGCCATAGTTTCCCTGTGCCCTCGTCTAAATGCGATACAGTAGTGCATTTTTATTTTCGTCCCTAAAAATCGACGTGTTTGTCGCGTTCGACTCTCTTAGCTGACTCTCGTTACCCGCAGGCTCTGCTCTTGCCGAAGGTGATATTCAGCGACCTTTTGTCATCGTCGCGAAACCTTTCCGAAAAAAGACACTCGTTAAGTGTTTCTCTGCCTCTCCGCCATTCTCTCGCTTCCTCTCTTCCTTTCTCTCTCGGCCCGAAATTCCCACATCGCCGGATCCGAATCCAAGTGAATTTTGACGAGCGTTTCAGTTCTTAATTTTCCTCGCCCGACCAAGCAAACGAAGAAAAGAGAAAGAAAAAAAACAGAACGAGGAGTTCGGGGGGGGGGGGGGGGGGTTGTTGTAATCGGAGAACACATTAACCTGCCCGTGACGTCAGCGTCTAGGGTACGCTTGTCGGTTGAGTCCCGTTACGCTTTGCATAGGCGTAGGACCTTAAATAGCGGATCAAGGAAAATAATCATGGATACCAAAATTATTGAGAATTTCATTCTCTACAACTCTGTTTACGTTCATCATTGTCCTAAAGTTAAAATTAAACGAGATAATACGATAATTCTACTTTGCCGCTTTTTTTACGTTTAACTAAAAAAATATTGATCGTACGGTAAAAATTGTAGGAATAAAAGTTGTACAGAATTAGATTTACAACAACTTCAGTATCTATAATTTTTTTCTATAAGTTGAAAATAACCAAGTTATTGAGCAAAAACGATTCCCCCTTAAATTCAAAATGGCGGCTAACGCAATGGCGGAATCTGGTTTGAATTTAGACTACCGGTGACTCTAAAGGTTAGAGCAATAAAAGTGCTTATGGGAGTTTTTGTCATTTCAAATGTCTAGCCCGACTGGGCTACATTTCCTGCATCGAAAGCGCGAGCTTTTGCGACTTCGAGGTTTCACTGTATATTTGCTGTTTATCAGCCTGAAGAAGCCTATTAATTCCCATTGGACCTATACGGATATCGAAACGATACCCGCTAAAACTCGAATATACGTAGCGCGCACTCCCCTTTTCGTGATGAAAATTTTCAGTCTTCGTATCCATCCATCCAAGTATGGAAAAAGTTGTGGAAATCTTTCGTGTTTATTCTGAGAGAAAAACTACCCGAAAGTTTGTGCAGTTCGCCTAATTTCAATGGTAGCATACCAGAGTTATTGTCACTGCTGCCATATGCTACCCCCGCGCATTTTCGTAACACGAGATAAGAGCGTTTCGAATCGTATCGATTATTTTTTGGACGAAACGACGTGGTTGCAATTTTGGATTTACCAGCTTATGGAACTATCGAAATGGTTCGTACACATTTCGTGAAATTCAAATAAATCGAATTGCTTCGGCGTTATTGTTGAATTAAATAAATCAAATTATTGAAATACGATGCGTCTGTGAAACAATATCTTCAGATTAAATGAAAAACGTTTCACGCTGCTGAAGAAATCCATGAAAGATTTTTGGCCGCTTCCAAAAAACAGCGAGATCGAATCAATCAATAAATTTAATAAATCAAATTAATAAAAAATAAAATTCAAAAGCAAATAAATTTAATAAAAAATCGTTTTTCAATTTCTTTTCGGTTTTTCACTTTTATTAGTATTCAGACTCTTTTCTTATAGATTGGAACGAAATGATACATGAATCCGCCGGTAATTAAATCCTCGCATAGTTTTCGGAACTTTCCTCAAAAACGACTGGCCCAAATGACGCAAAAATTTCAGTCAACGTCTGATTACCAAACGTGCGTGGCGTTGGAAAAAAATATATATAACACATGGGTCATTAAGTCCCGAGACTGACGGACAGATAGCGCCGCCAATGGCATGCCGCTTTTGTTTTTCGGTAGTACCAACCTTCAAAAGATACGTGTAAAAATTTCATGACATTCGGTTCAGTCGTTGTCGAGATATTGAAGGTTAAGTGACGCTACATTTGTTTTTGCTAAAATGATGGATAAAAACGAGTTTCGTGTGTTAATCAAACACTGTTTTTTAATGGGAAAAAATACCGTTCAAGCTCAGCAATGGCTTGAAAAGTATTACCGGGAAAAGTGCCCATCGAAAACAACCATTCGCCGATGGTATGCGGATTTTAAACGCGGTCGAACAACTACCGAAGACGCGGAGCGCTCAGGTCGTCCAATTGAGGTGGCTACGCCCGAAAACATCCAAAATATTCTGAAAATTGTTATGTCCGATCGTAAAGTGAAGTTGCAAGAGATAGCTGACATCCTAAAGATATCAAAAGGCACCGTATCCAAAATAGTGCATGAAAATTTGGGTATGAAAAAACTTTTGTCCAAGTGGGTGCCTCGTTTGCTCACAATGGAACAAAAACAACGAATTGATGATTCGGAGCGCTGTTTGAACCTGTTTACGTATGATAAAAAGGATTTTTTGCGTCGGTACATAACAATGGATGAAACATGGATTCATCACTATACGCCGGAGTCGAAAAGAGCGTCAGCCGAGTGGAGAGGAGAGCCTATTTTGGGGAAAAAGACAAATCGTTCTATAAGAAAGGCATCGAAAGTTTAGAAAAACGTTGGAATGATTGTATCGCTATGGAAGGTGACTATGTTTATGACAGAAATCGAATTTTGCCCAAATAAATGTGTTTTTATTGGTTAGTCCTGGGATTTAATGACCCATGTGTTATATGCCCATTTATAATAGGAAACAGCTATCGATAAAGGTCAGAAAGTGTAATTTCGCTTGAGCTAATCGCAAATTGAAGAGTAACTCGACCTGCCCATAACAAAAACACGCATTTTTATCCTCGAACCATTGCATTATGTGCAAAAATAACTGAGAAAAATTGGGAAAACTATCGCATTGACAATTATTGATAATTGTGATAAAATGCCTGGGTGGTGCGCGGTCACACAGAGTGACTATTCCACAGGGGTGACATCTAACGGTATGCAGCAGCGTTGTGTCGGTAAAAACCGACCATGTATTACAGAAAGCGACGCCCGGCGTCGAATGTTCTCGGCGCGTCCTGAGTTCGCATACCAATGTCGAAACCATTGGCGTACCCAGGACGGGGCTAGGGTGCCCCCCCCCCCCTCTTCCCAAAAAGCCTGGTGTCCCCTCCCTAAAAAAAGTCGATCCAAAGTAATTAAAGTCCAATAATCGATTAATTTTATGTAACTTTCACCCAAGCAGGTATAAAGAAATAAATTAATAATTTAATAAAATTTGAACTATTGGCTTCGTCGTGATTTCGTAATTTGTATTAATTTATTAAAAGTTACTATGTCATTACGTAAATTAAATAGATATTGAATTTTCACAATTAAGTCAACTATGGGCAAAAGCAATACATTAGGATATGGAGAATGACATTGTTAAAAAAAAGTTCGAACGACGAAAAAATAGTTGATTTTCTGAAGATATAGCGAGTTTGATATTAATGTCAACGTGAACGTGTGATCAAAGCTACTGAGTATTATGTAAATTTTATTTAAAAAAAAAGATGATTGTGATCAAAACCAGTTCTCATCACGCCCCTCCCAGCCCCCCTCCCAGAAAAAATGCTGGCTACGCCAATGGTCGAAGTTTGCATCGCTGGAACGCAATGAAAATTATTTTTTTTTTACGAATGTCCAAA